>JASEVX010000001.1:201765522-201799073 GCA_031761405.1 Serripes groenlandicus
AATGACGAAGCTGACAGTACATAATAAATTTAGCGTTAATATGGAGGGATCACTCGATTGAGTCGGTCCCTTTTCACGAGTCAAATGTTTAAATATATTTTTTTACTTTTTTTTTACAAAGGATATCGCGACCTGTCGGAAAACAAAGTCGAGATATATCGCTGTCCTGCTAAAGGTACGAATGATACACCCCTAGATGCAAGTTATGTCAAAAGCGTTCTGCAGCTACCGCTCTCTATTACACATACAACTTACAGCCAGAGCATAGCGGACATGCAATATGACCCCTGAGCCACGTGTCACGAGAAAACTTATCGTCTGGACCTTATGACTAAGACTGGTCCAGGTCAGCGTGCCGATTAACGCAGTCTGATCGGGATCATCATTGTTAGTCATCTGACATAGTTATCCTATTTGTTTAAGACAGCGCACTCGACTATTCAACTACGTATTAGTGTAAGAATTGTGTAGTTTCTAAGTCAAAAATATAAACGGCCATATATTTAGTTAGCCAATAGTTGTGATAGCTGAGAAGAGTTGTATAACGTTGCAATGCAATGCATCGAGTTGTTACTTAGATATGGACTCTTAATGTAGTTGGACGCAAACAATTTAACCTAAGTAATAAAGAAGGGGCCATCACTGGACTTATATCATGGAAAGAGTTATTATATTTCATTAGTTACATGTTGTTATGGATGTTGAAAGTGTTAATGCAGTGCAAGTAGTAATAACTGAGCTATGGTGTTATATATGTACTTTCAGGCAAACACCTTAACCAAATTGTGACGCCGACGCCAGGGTGAGTACCATAGCCCTTTAGTCTTAACAAGCAACTTCGCCTTTGTCACACAGATTTTTCATATATTTGTACAATATGTTTTCAAAGTCGTCACTCACCGCCTTTGTATGTGGGAAAGGGTCACTCACCTCTTTTAGATCCTCGTAGTGAACGTTCAGTATTTGATCTGGATTCTCTTTAGTAAAACTCTCCCATTCCTTTACATACTTGAACCAGGGATACGTCTGATCTGAAACGGTTGATTGATTAAGCGATTGTTTGGAGTCGAACGCCGTTTTCATCAGTTTTGTCCCAGTAATATCTCGGCGAACTATTCACATAAACCACGTATTTCCTGACCTTATTGCATTGAGTACTTCACGCAAAATTCTTCCTACAATAACTGGCTACTTTCCTAAATGTGCTATTTAAGCCCATTGGTAGAAGACGAATGCCGTTAGTCACAGTTACTTTTGTCAATCATCGGAAAGAATCAATCGTCGAAACTTAGTTCGAACATATCACCCCTAGCTTGATAGCCCTCGTAGTTACTGACTGGATTGAGTTATCATTGCCTCGCAATTGCTCGAAGGAACATATATGTCACCTGTCAATAATTGCCAGGATTTGGAATTTGGATTGTCATGCACCAAGCATCCACATGTGTCTAAAATTGTTTGCATAAACGGGCACTTAGTTTCCAAAAACAATGACTCCGCACGATACTTTTTAAAGCATGTGGTCATACTTCGATTCAAAGTTTGGAACGTGTCCTCAAGGACACTCCGCTATGAAATCATTATAAGATAAATTGGCATCAAGCTATGGAACGTGTCTGGCGATTTGGGGTCCCAAGGACACTCCGCTTTGAAATCATTTAAAGATAAATTGGCATCGAACTATGGAACGCGTCTAGCGGCTTGATTACACTCCACTTTGAAATCATTTAAAGATTAATTGGCATAAAACTATGGAAGGCGTCTGGCGCTTTTGGGTCTCAAGGACACTCCGCTATGAATTTAAATTCCATCATTTGATGCCAATTTATCTTTCAATGATGTCAAAGTGGAGTGCCATTAAGACCGCAAATCGCTAGACGTGTTCAACACGTCTAGCGATGTGCGATCTTAATGACACTCCGCTTTGAAATCATTTTAAAACATATTGGCATACTAGTGATGCAAAAAATCCAGTTTTTTGTTATAATGTCCATTTAGGTATTTACAACATAAATACGGACGGTGAATACTCTGGTGAAACTGTGCGAATACACATACTGGTCTAAGTCATACCTGAACGCACAAACACCCATACATATATACATAATATACTTACAGACACCATAGGTACCAAGGACTAAGGGAAGAAATCTACTAAAACTTTCAGACTCTGAATTGTTGTGCATGTTCTTCACGTGGTGGTAAAGCGATACACAAATATCTTTGGGATTTCGTTGAACATGTATGATCTTGTTCTTCTTTTCGATTAAACCTCTCGGCGTGTGCTTAACTGGAAAATGAGCGTTAAGAATTCTCGGAGAAGGAACCTTCGCAAGGTGTTCTGGGGCCCGAAAGTCCAAGAAGACGTTCTCCTTTGGCTGGGATTCGTACTCAACACTGCCTTTCTTCAACATCATCAGTATTTCCCACACCCAATGTGTACCTAATAATAATAATGATGGTAATAATAATAATAATACTACTTATAATACTAATAAGTATTATCCGGCCGAAAATGGACCTTGCCACATATATAACTTTTAACTCTTTCCAACAATCAGCAAATTTACAGCAGACGCATTTGAAAACCCTCTAGGGGAAATATGGAACATTATATCTAACTGACAGTTTCGTGGGCAATTAGTGTTAAAACTACTGTTGCCAAAGGAGAAATTGTTCTTCATGAGTGAAGCTAAAGCTCTTCAAGTGACTCCGTTCGAACAGCATGGCAGCACTGGCATATTATCTGAATCAAAATATACTTCTAGATTTTAGTGATAAGATACATATGGTCATAGTTACATGCATGTTGGTTGGGACTCTGGCCAGATTGTGCACACACAGACGTATTCGTTTCTTCTCTATTAGCGCATATAAATCTTTTCCAAACCCAGGCGCAACTACAGGAGATGTTGTTTCGGACATAGTGTGGCAAAACAGAAATTGCCCATAATGAGTAAATTTCCCATTTGCTACATTATTTGTACTCTTTAATACAAGTGTGCTTTCTTTGATAGACAGTTTACATACGAGGTTTTGAAGTCGTCTGCTACTGATAAGTTGGTATTTGGGGATTGGTTAATAAGACTTAAAACTACGATCTTGTTTAAGAAAAACAGTGTAAGAACAAAACAAACTGGATATCCTTCAAAGGCTTGTTTTTGCCTACTGTTTTTGTTTTTTAAAACTAAAAGTCATGAAAATCAAAGTACTTGTATTCAGTTTTAACCATTTCCCACATACAACAAATCTGTAGCAGACGACTTTAAATACATCTTATCAAAAATGTGAAAAATCTCAAATAATGACAGTTCAATTATTAACATTGTGGCAAACCTTAGCCACAATGATTTCAAAAGTAGTCTGCTGCAGAGGCGTCTGAAAGCGTCTATATATGGGAAAAGGTAAAGCACGCAGTGACTGTATGTGCCATGGGTATACCTAAGGGTGAAGGGGTCAACGTACTGACCTGCTTTTTCGTACGTGGCAAGATAAATGTCATCGTCACGAATTTCCAAATTTTTCATCCCTTCAAAATGCTGCTGCATGTCCTTACTGGGCAGTTTATCGACCCTGCTTGATCTACAATCATTAAACAGTGATAGCGAATTAGACAACATTCATTAATACCATAATATTTCGAAACTTGAGAATGGGAGACAATGATTATATATGATTTAAGTTGAACATCCCGAACTGGCTCGTTGATTTCCGCAACGTGAGGACGTTATAGATCGGTATTGTCCGTGGCCTTTTGTCATTTCCACTGTTCGACTCTATATAAAGTATCCGATAAAAACGTGTAGTGTAGCCTTTCTTATTATGCGCAATTATAACTGTAACCCTATTCCATCTACAAAATTCTGCAGCTGACGACTTTGAAAACAATCATGTAAACAGTACAACCGTGGACAACTCTATAAATGAAAGTATAATGACAGAAAAAAGTTGAAAATGTTGCGGCAAAAGGTGAAATTGCTCGTTTTTGTCACAATGTTTTGAAAAGTTGTCTACTGCAAATGCGTCAGAATGCGTCTACTAGTGGGAAATGGTTAATTAAAAGAAGCTGTCGAACCAATGACGCAATAATACCCACACATTTCGTCAAACGCGGATCATTCTGTTTACTTTAAACCTTTCCAACCAACGACACTTCTGCAGCAGACGACTTTGAGAATAGCAAGTAATGAGTCTGTAACGTTTTAAGTTTATAACTTACGGATATACTAAGCCTTCATAATGTCGGAAATCTAAAGATGTTCCATATGGAGTTTCTATGGTCAGGCGGTTCATGCTGGTTAACTTGGATTTGGATCTAGCTGTAACGATATAACAAATCCAAAATTCACACAACTATTTACGCTTTCAATGCTGATTTTTTACAATGGACGTGTCCAGCTTTGCATTAAGAATAGTCCAAAGACAATTCTAGGGATATCAAGAAATAGTTAAGCAGTCAACAGTATAGAGCCTGGTCAGACCACGGGGAGGCTTTTTATTTTTTATTGGTGCCAAGGCTTCCTTACCAAAGTCAGATCCACCAGCCAAAGGGTAATGCTTAATCACAATCAGGTTCAAATTGGTGCTTTAAATTCTAAAATTGTAGTAACGACCTTTTTTAAATACCAGGGTACAAATACTAGCATAGTCCTAGTTAGCAAGCAATACATGTATCTTGTTAACCCTTTGATTTCCCTCATACGACAATTCTGCAGCAGACGACTTTAAACATATTTTATCAAAACATAGACAATCTCTATAATTGAATGGATAATCTATGACTAAAAGTGGAAAACATTGTGACAAAAGGAGAAATTGCACGTTTTGTGCAATTTCTTCTTTTGTCACTATGTTTTCAAAAAGTCCTCTGCTGCAGAGGCGTCAGAAAGCGTCTATATGAGGGAAAGGGTTAAAACAATAAATAAGCAAGCAAATAATTAATTGAATAAATAGTTTGCAAATGTTCTGGAAAGGAATATTTACATGTATATGAAAATGGCACGGAAATATAATACATCGAAAGACTGAAAACGTTTGTCCTTTTAATCTAGGTTATGTGTGAATACCGGAGGTCATAAACTGGGCTACAATTTATTAAATCAATTGGTGCTTTTTTAAATCGGTCGTTGTCATCTGCGAAGTTTAATTAGTGACAATGGTCCTCAATTTGCAAGTACAGAATTTGAACAGCTCTGCAAGTCAAGGTGATTTGAACACAAAACATCATCACCGCTATTCTTTGGCAGAAATGGGTGTAGGGATTGCGAAAAAGTTAATGCGTAAAGCGAAGGACAGTGGACAAAGTCCATACATCGCATTTCTAGAGTATTGGAATACACCTCTAGATTGTGGTTACTCTCCTGCACAACTTCTTTACAATCGAAGAACAAAGTAATTTGTTTATTGTAGAAATCGTAGAATTTTTAATAAAAACAAATGAAAACATCTCCGATATTCAGCCAGTCGATTTTTATATTTGTGCACAACCCTCAAATATCCCAAATGAGCCCCTCTTCAGCAATACAACACTATCTCCTAGCCAGACTCACATGGCCTGTAGGTCAGAAACCCCATATGTTACACGGTCCGGGCGAGTGGTGAAAAACAATAGGTTTTATGATAACAGTTAATTGGGCAAAGTAATGTAAACAAATCAAAAGTGTTTAAGAGAAAAAACATTTCTTTTCGTGACAAGGGAGATGTAGTATATTATAGTATACGTCCCCTTATTGAAATGGACTATAGTTTTCCTTATTTGTAATGCGCATTCTCATTAACTCATTAAACATATCGTCCGTAACTCGCTCGCTCTATATTTTCTAATCTTTATCTTGTCAGACGTTTAAAGTCATTCTATATTGTTAAATACAATTACAGAAACATCACATTTTTGTTAGTTAATACTCTCATCATAGAACTGCTCAACCGTACATTCGTACAATATCAACTAGATCTAGAAAAGGAGCGTTTTTCATGCCCTAAAATCCTTATTTGACCTAAGAACCAAACGAATTGTATCAGAGAGACGATTCTTTATAGTACCTACAACATAATCTTTAATGAGTGCTAAAAGAGATATCCTATAAGAAATACCTATTTACTTCTCAGTATCTAGTTCTCTGATAAACAATACAACAAAGGGGAACAAAGTATTGTTATTGCAGAGTCGAGTCACGATAACTCAGGAGGTAACAAGGGATATCAATCCATGGGGTTGTCAGTTCGAATCACGGCACAGGAGGTAACAAGGGATATATATCCATGGGTTGTCAGTTCGAGTCACGATAACCCAGGAGGTAACAAGGGATATCAATCCATGGGTTTGTCAGTTCGAGTCACGATAACCCAGGAGGTAACGAGGGATATCAATCCATGGGTTTGTCAGTTCGAATCACGGCCCAGGAGGTAACAAGGGATATCAATCCATGGGTTTGTCAGTTCGAGTCACGATAACCCAGGAGATAACGAGGGATATCAATCCATGGGTTTGTCTGTTCGAATCACGGCCAAGGAGGTAACAAGGGATATCAATCCATGGGTTTGTCAGTTCGAGTCACGATAACCCAGGAGGTAACGAGGGATATCAATCCATGGGTTTGTCAGTTCGGATCACGGCCAATGAGGTAACAAGGGATATCAATCCATGGGTTTGTCAGTTCGAGTCACGATAACCCAGGAGGTAACGAGGGATATCAATCCATGGGTTTGTCAGTTCGAATCACGGCCCAGGAGGTAACAAGGGATATCAATCCATGGATTTGTCAGTTCGAGTCACGATAACCTAGGAGGTAACGATGGATATCAATCCATGGGTTTGTCAGTTCGAATCACGGCTAAGGAGGTAACAAGTGATATCAAACCAGGATATGTCAGTTCGAATCACGGAACAGGATGTAACGAGGGATATCAATCCAGGGTATGTCAGTTAGAATCGCGGCTCAGGAGGTAACGAGGGATATCAAACCAGGATATGTCAGTTCGAATCACGGCCTTGGAGATAACGAGGGATATCAATCCAGTATATTTCAGTCCGAATCACGGCCCAGGAGGTAACGAGGGATATCAATCCAGGATATGTCAGTTAGAATCGCGGCTCAGGAGGTAACGAGAGATATCAATCCAGGATATGTCAGTCCGAATCACGGTCCAGGATGTTACGAGGGATATCAACCAAGGGCATGTCAGTCCGAATCACGGCCCAGGATGTAACGAGGGATATCAATCCAGGATATGTCAGTCCGAATCACGGCTCTGGAGGTAACGAGGGATATAAATCCAGGGTTTGTCAGTTTGAATCACGGCCAAAGAGGTAACGAGGGATATCAATCCAGGATATGTCAGTCCGAATCACGGCTCTGGAGGTAACGAGGGATATAAATCCAGGGTTTGTCAGTTCGAACCACATCTCAGCCATTCATTCTTTCCGATGGTAGACAAACATCATTGGGACTAGTGTCCAGAGGTCCCGATAAGGAGCCGTTAACAGCCCTTTTCCCCACAATATCTCTCTTATCATCCAACCAAACCCTATGATGTGGGTACTCAAAAGAATCATCTCGATGAGACGATTCTTTTGAGTACCAACAACATAGGGTTTTACGGTCAAATAAGGATTTTAGATCATGCAAAACTACCCTCATCTAGAACGATGAGTGTCGTATGGCCTACAAGTATACGTGGAAAGGTTGCCAGTTACCTAGGCAGAACGTTGTGTGGAGAGCACTATTGTGAGATAGTCAGGAAACACGTTGTGAGATGAACTCACCACCATGATATAACTTGAAACCCGTTGTTTTCAGATGACAGTACATATACTCCGCTAATATGAGTCATCGAATTTAAGCGAAATATACACTGTCTCAAAATGCTGTCAAAAGTCTGATCTCGGATCTCGAGAATGTTAAAATTGCCAAATTCTACTCGAATAATGAGTAAGTCGCGTATACGACATACTTTGTATTTGGACTTAACTTTCGTTTATATTTTGTTAAGGATGTACTAACTTTTACGATAACTGTTAATTATAGCATAACATTAATTACATGTTTAGTGAGCCGAAACTGTAACATTTACAAAACTGTTTTATTTGACCCTATTTATTTATTGACTGCAAATTGCCAATGCAATGAATTTTAATTCACACCGCTCGAGCTAAAATTAACATGAACCCGAAAGCTTTAACCCGTTCCAACATACAGCAAATCTGCAGCAGACGACTTTGAAAATTTCTACTCAAAAGTACGGAAAATCTCTATAATTGTAAGTGTAAGTACTGAAAAAAGTTGAAAACATTGTGACAAAAAGAGAAATTGCTCGTTTTGAGCAATTTCTCCTTTTGTCACAATGTTTTCAAAAGTTGCAGATGCGTTAACATGCGCCTATATGTGGGGAAAGGCTTAACATCTGCTATTTAAATACATTTTAAATTAAGTTCAGAACAATCGAGTTGAAAACAAAAACCATTTACTCAATGACTGTAAAATCTGCTATTCAACGAGACTTTCATTATTATTTACAACTGAACCACTGTGAACACAAATAGCATTCACATATGTACTGAATACTCTTCACATTCTTATGTGTAGCAATCGGTATGAAAATAAATATGCACTTACATATACAGTAATTATATATCCACTATAGTTTCGTTGCTGAAGTCAAAGGTCAAGTAAAGTAATTGGAAGATAAAGATGAAACGTACACTACAATTAAAGTAATCTACTTACTAAATATCTCCCTAACCAAGTGTTAATCAAGTCGATAACTGGTGCTCCAACGATTGCCGTGTCCTAGATTATCACGTGAGGATCAATTTATAGGACTGTATCATGTGAATAAGTATGAAACGGCTAAAAATAAACATACATAACACGCCCCGCAATCCACTTATACAAATGGACACAATCCATGCGTCTTATGTGTAATGTCGTAGATTGGTTACTTCCCCTGATATAACGCGATTCTTCTCCCCCTAGCTGTTGGTTTGTTTTAATGTTTTTTAACCTCACTTTCACTGAACGGTATTTCAGTTATACCTTAGCGTTTTCGATATTATTTATCCTGACACCGTGTAGGTCGTTAAGCTATCAATCATAGGTACCAGTCTCGTTTTAAATCTAAAAATAACAATTTAGCATAGATTGACATAGTAAAATGCTATTTTTAGATTTTAAACGAGACTGGCACTTAAGCTCCACGATCGTGTAGTTTATTCGAATAGATCAGCCAGCTCTTCAATTGAATTAATGTGTTCCCATTATCATCGTCATGTGACACGATGCACAGGATTGTCTATAAGCTTGATTCATTATATAATCTGCTATTGTTGTGTTACAATCGTCTTGGAGATAGCTGTATGTTCGCCGTATGTACGAGAACTTAAAACCCATCAATATTTCAGTTGTCTAATAGCCCTTCATGCTATGTACAACTATCACCTATCAGCAAGTCCCCACACTATTAACAATTTCCCTCATGCATACCTTTAACTCTTTCAGCGCCACAGGCAATATTGTTTTTTTTTGCAAACAATGCAGATTCAGGTGAGTCAGCTCGTAACGAGCTGTCTCACCTGAAATCAGCATTGTTTGCATTTTAGTTACCAAAATAGAGCAAAACTTTCATAAATTGAGAAATGTACACACCCGATTTTGAACATGGAAGAGCCTACTTTAAACAATTCGGCGCTGAAAGAGTTAACACATTGTGATAAAAAGAGAAATTGCTCGTAATGAGGAATTTCTCCTTTTGACTCAATGTTTCCTTATTTATACTATAATGAGACTTTCATGTTATTGTCAATTTGACACTTTTCATATTTTGACTAGATGTTTTCATAATCGTTTGCTGCAGAAATGTTGTACGTAAGAAAGGGTTAATGACATTTATCATTTCACTATATGAGAAGAGTTTACACTTTAAAATGTAAATCACTAACACTTGTTTGACATTTGTTTGACAAATATCGGTTTACAAAGAAATAATATTTTGCATTTTTGATTAATATGCGTCAGACGAAAATGTGGTCGTATGCATCTCATTTTCGGCGGAGCATTAACGCCTGTTCGTCTGATACAAATACGGATACATTGGGTCTCAAATTACACGCCAGGCGTCGAGACAATCGGGAAAAAAACCACGAGACCGTCCGTGTTACTATAAATATCCCATCTATACGGTTTTATATATTTACTTATGGCATATGCACCATGCTCTATTTAAAATATGATATAATGCTTTTATTATTAATTGATTGATTTATTGGGGTTTAATGCCGTATTGAACAGTATTTCAGGCATATCACGGAAGTCAGTTCACCTAATAATACTAATACGTTTCCTGGCTTTCTTATACCAGTTCTCCTCGCAACAGTCTTTCCAAACAAATGCTATTGTTAGAAACGGCTTTTCACTATTATAAACTCAGACGCTTGTGCTTACACACATAACTAGTTATAATGTACACGGAAAAATGTCACAAAGAATGCGAGCTCACATATGCTTCTCTGTGTGTATCATCTCGTACACGCAACCAAATATAATTCCATGTAATCTTTTCCCCCGTATAACAAACCAGCAGCAGACGACTTTAAAAATATAACTACAAAAATATGTAAAACTCTATAAATGAAAGGATACTTTTTTGATAGAGTTGAAAGCATTGTGGCAAAGGGAGAAATAGTCATTTTGAGTAATTTCCACAATAATTAAAAGAAGCAGAAGCGTTAAAATCCATCTAGATGTGGGAGAGGGTTAATCCTTTCACACATTCAACAAATATGCAGCAGACGACTTTGAACAAATCTTCTATGCATGAAAAGATAATCATTGTCTAAAGTTGTAAATTTTGTGGCAAAAGGTGGAATTGCTCATTTTGAGCAATTTCGCCTTTAAGTTACACTGTTTTCAAAAGTCGTCTGCTGAAAAGGCGTCAGAAAGCGTCTATATGTTGGAAAGGGTTAAAGGCGACTAGTTTATATTACAACTCGTACAGAAGATTTAACATGTCTTGATAAAATGGTTTAAAGTTTGACAAAATGTCTGCCACATTCATTGTAAGCATATCAAATATCAGCACGAACGCATTTTATTATTCTTAACATGAAAGCATACATTCCATTGAAACAAATCATAAATACACGTTGAGACATGGTTATGATTGATTTATAAACAAGTAAATAAAACAGAAGTTGTATCGTCAATCTTTCCAACTTCGTGATCATCCCAAGTGTCGGACAATAGTATTCTCATCCCTTTCAAGCGTGCATTGCATATCTATAATCTGAGATAATTGAGTTGTCCTGCGATAAAACCAACATTGTGGACTCTGCGTACAGTACCGACCCGAATCTGCCTAAGCATGCCGCGCAGGCTTACCCGGTGAGACACTTTTAGCTTCCTGTGGATTTTTTGTTTCACGAGTCATTGCTCTTTATCTCTATCCCCCTGAGAAGGAATGTGTCAGCCCGAATCAGTCTGCGCGGACCGATCAGGCTGATCTGGGTCGATACATTACGCGGAGGCCATACTGTTGGTTTTCTCGCGGAAGGCTCATATGTTTAACTTCTTTCTGATGTCGGAAGATTGACTTAGTGATCGGCACGTTTTTTATGTTAATATCGCAGCCTCGGATTAACCGTCAATTTAAATGAATTCCCAATAAGGAATCTCTTTCTGATTCGTACGATTTCACATTATTTTTCGCACAGCCTTTTATTGAAGTTAATTACTTCCCCCAATGTTAGTTAGGAGTTGATTGTAAAATAATAAAGACTTCGATTTACATCATTCGAAAGAAATCCGCCACGGTAAGCGCGCTGGTTCCCTAGTTCGATCCCTGCTCATAGCTGGCATGGTGGCATGTCCTTGGGCAACACATAGTCCCGTACATAGTACTTGTTGCATGTAGTTAACCAGGGATCCGGAGAAATTATATTGTCGCCGTGATATAATTGGAAGATTATTGAAACAGTTTTAGTCCCCAATAGAATAAAATCATTTAATGTGCGAATTGTAAACTATTTGAGAAGTAGTAGTAGTTTTTATGTTTTATTGAAATGAAACGTAATACAAGTTTTACATGTATATATATACAATACATTGATACAACTTTATAACAGTGACTTTTGTTCGCAATATATGTACATTATTATCGTGCTATCGAGACATACAAATGCCTTATGAGTCACAATACAGTTATCAATGATTTGATTGGAGCGGTGGATAGTCACGTGTTTTCAAGAAAAAGGGTTTTGTTCCCATATTTCTGTGTTTCAAATGCTTTAATTTATCCTAGAGGCTCACTTACTATCAAATGAGTCATTGGTTTAAAAGAAGCCACCTCTACTTTCATACTTATTACAGCAAAGCACTCTTATACATTGTCACACTCAAGTAATCTTGACTCTTTACCCTTGTTTTTCTTAGTCACAGAATAGACAATATAAAGCTGCCGAGTATTGTATATCTGGGCTATTTCAGTGTTATTTATTACCAAGAAACAGTTCAGCTTCTATGTGAATCACATCCATTCCAAAACAGCGTTTTATTTGAAAAATATCATAAATATATTGATTTTACAAGCGAAAAAAGGGGGTCATGTCAACAAAATAATTAAAATTAGATAAATTTAATTTTTATATAAAATACACACATACATGTATAAAGGCAAGGGTTAACCGACGCTCTGACGCCTCTGCAGTAGGCGATTTTTGAAAACAATAGATGAGCAATATCTCCCTTTGCCACATTATGTTTAACTCTATTCAACAATCATACTATTATGTATAGAGTGTCAATATGTCATATGCAACAATTTGTCTTCTACCAATCAGTTAAAAATCGATAATCGGCTATATAGAAATAAGAAGGGCAGTGTAACAAATGTGGGCATAACTTTCTTAATGTTTATTATATTTTAAGTTCGCATTCATATTTGGGAAGAACAAAATCTCTCGATTTCAATTATGTAATTTGCTTTAATTAGAAATAAAATTTAGGTGGGGGAATTTATATAAACATTAGGTGACCCTATATTCCTATTGAATTACATATGATTTTTGATAATTACACAGAAATTGCCATCAAATTTCGTTGGTTAATTAGTTATAACTTGTTTTCCTTTAAACTTTTTATAAGTTCGCATTCACATTCGTAAAGTATATTCATTTGTTTAAAGAAGGATATCATTTTTTATGAAATTAAGAAAGATTTAGGCGGGGGAATTAATGCTTTTGTCAAATAACATGTAAGTATTTTTTGTGTTCGGTGGAGTCCGTCAAACAGTAGCGGAAACTTACGAAGTTAATCGGATTTCACCGCTACTGGTTTTATGACTTCGATGTTTTATTGCAGGGCAATAAAATCTTATTCTTTCAGGGCAGGTTTTAAATATCTGGATAATTAAGAATTGAATTAAGAGTTAAATTTAAATCAAATATTTTTTATCCTCGCGCAATAACAATATGAATATTATTAAATAATAGCCCGCCGTTGACAGAATTATTACCTGTAAATTAAGGCCAATTATGTATTTGTCATATTTAAATGGGTTAAAAGAATAGGAACAATAATTCATTTTGAGTATCAGCGGAAAAAAAGTATACATGATACGTTGTCAATCTCACTAGGATTGATTATCCGATGTTGGTTATGGAAATAATACTGACCAAAAACTGTTAAATACATACGTTTGATGCGTAATAAAAAAAAAAAAAAAAAAGATCATGTAATCTACACAAATGTTATTAACTTTACTAAAATCATCTTAGATTAATACACTTTATTGTTCACACAGTGTTTATGTATGTTGACAATATTTATGTGCAAACGGAAATGCGGTAAAAACTGTTTTCATAATATATACAAATAAAAACATTTTAATTGCTACCTTTTTGCAATAAAAATATGCCAGCTTCTTGTAATTTTTATATAAAATGTGAAAAAAATTAAGGAAACACAATTTGTGTTATTAAGATAACCCTTTTGTTATTATTAACACACTATTATTTCTAAAAAGTTAATTAAAACTACAAAAAGTATTTTCTTTTTTTTTAATACTGTTTATGACAACTCTCAATGGATACCTTGTAATTATGATGCTGTTTTTCAAAACATCATCTCAATTTTAATGTATTATTATAAGTGTCAAATGTGTGTATTCAGGTTAATCTGTAATGCTCTAATAGACACTGCCCCGGGCGTTTTATAAGTTAATTGGGTCATAAAAACCAGGATTGACATTTTCTGCCATTTGTTATTATCAGCGTGACTTAATATAGATTAAATTAAAAGTTACGACATAATATTTATTATTATTGTTATCAGTTTCATGAAAATATTTAATATCATTTCTGAATAATGGATTTTCTGTATTGTTTATTTTGATACAGGTTGGATTGATTTTATTTTCAAAGCAAATCCAAATATAATTTGAACTTATGAAGTATGGGTTCTGATCTTCGTATACAAAATAGCTAAAATCTGCATATTAAGCTGAGAAGTTAAAAATCTTACATTATCATTTTTGATTTTTTTATATATATATAGCGACTTTCAGTTTTATATTGGTGGCTGAAGTCAGCCCTAAGTGAATCTCTTTGTTTTTTAATACAAAAGTAAAACTGCTCGGATTATACTTTTTATTAAACACTTTATTATAAATTCATGCTTCGGCTTTTTTTAAATTAAATTAATGGTTATTTTTTTATGAAAAATCAATTTTAAACTTGATTTTATATTAAAACGTAAAACACAAATTTTGCTATGCTCTTTTAAATATAGCATATCCCTATAATAAAACCGTTAACCTACCAAGATCAAAACTGCTAAATCCGTTTGAATTACCCTGATGATTTATGATTTATGACCCCTACGAATTGCGTCGGTGATCTTCGTAAACTGCCGAAAGATAAGAAACTCCGGCGATCGATTAGGTGAAATATCGATAAAAGTTATTGAGTGAAACCGGAGAAGACAGATTGTTGGATATGTTTTGCCTAGATATTTGCACAGTCGTCTGCTACAGGTTTGTTGTGTATGGGAAAGGGTCAAATAACAATCGTCTTTTAAGGATACATCCTGTAACCCAGTCTCTATGTAATTTAATATATCTATAGGTGCTACCTATTTACGAAAAAAACGCAAGATAATTATAAACAAAAATTAAAGAGCATACTTTGGCCATAAAAAAGGATTTATAAGTAATTGACTAGACAATAATAATGTTAATGTCATGTTTCTTGCATTATTAAAACATATTTGGAATTCGTATTAATGTTGTCTATTATTTGAACAGAAAATTATAATGAACGAGGTTAAAACATGAGGGCCAAGATGATCCTTAATCGATCACCTGCATTATGGCAAATAAGCAAATAGATCAGCCCTTTTCTGATGCCACCTGGCGACTGCCTTTTTCAACCAGTCAATATGACTGGAACAAATTATGTAAGGGGTCACATTTCTGCTAAACCCTTTCCCTATTAGAGACGGTTTCTGAGGCCTATGCAACAGACGATTTAGGAAAAGATTTTCGCCACAAGAACAATTGCTTCTTATGAGAAAGTTATCCTTTTGCCACAATGTTTGATAAATAATTATACTTTGAATGAGTGAGTCAATAGCTCATGTATAGTAATTTGGGGTATTTCATGTTGATACCACTTTTTTGCGGAAACGACGTCGCTCCATTGACGTTACGCCAAGATGAAGTGTAACGGAAATGACGTCACGTCCTTCTTTGGCTACGATACAGCCAAAATTTAGTTTCGGGCGTAGAAGGCTAATGCTGTCGTTTTTTTGACGAACGGGAAAACATATTTCTTACAGTTTTCCATTTTTTTTTAACTTTTCGTACTAATGTTAATTGCCACAATAACACAGCACTTAAATGATCTTAAATATCGATTTAAAAAAAAAAAAGATTAAAAAGACGACAATAATTTTCAATCCGTGTATTTCTGCTCATTTTATACATACCCAAAATACCGATTTAAAAAAAAAAAAAAAAAAAGCCGACAATAATTTTCATTCTGTGTTTTACGTCTGCTTTTTATACATATCCAAAATGGCCTCCCATGGATTTTTCCAGTTTCATTTCAGAAAGCTTCATGGGTTATTGAAAAAAAAAAAAAAAAAAAAAATCTCACACCTGTTAACTATAAGCGAAAAAACCCATTTATGTTTTTTTTTCGTATTATATCGTATATGGCTCTGGCTTTCTTAAATTCAGACGTAGTTCAGGCATCTGCAGCAGACGAATTTTGAAACATATTGGAACAAAAAGAAATTGAACCAGGAATCATGACCAGTAAACGGACCCCAGAAAGACACATATCACAGCGTTCTAAGAAAATGACCATAACAAGAACACAATCACGGTATTTCGGCTTTAACCCTTTCCAACATACATCATTTTATATATAATCACCGATGCAGACTTAGATGATTGATCGATTGATTTATCGTTTGATTACGAATGATTGATTGATTTGTTTTTAATTGGTTGATTTGCTATTTAATTCATTAGTTAACCATTCATTTAATCACTCGTTCTTTCATTTTTCCATTCATTCAATCATTCATTCATTTGTTCATTCATTCATTTGTTCATTCATTCATTCATTCATTCATTCATTCATTCATTCATTCATTCATTCATTCATTCATTCATTCATTCATTCATACATTCATTCATTCATTCATTCATTCATTCATCCATTCATTCATTCATTCATTCATTCATTCATTCATTCATTCATTCATTCATTCATTCATTCATTCATTTATTCAATAAGTTTATTGACGATGTTTTGATTGAGTGACTGGCTGATTGATTGATTGATTGATTTGTTCGCTGTTTCATTACTTTGTTCATGTTGATATAATGTCTTCTGCCAGTTTTATTTGAAGGCTACATATGTAATTGTATGTTAATGTGACATTTACTTTTCGTTTCGGTAAAGGCTGTTCAAACATACATGTTATATTAATCGCACTATATTGTTAAGAATGTTTCAGGTTACACATGTTTTGTACTGCATGCATTCAAACATATTTCAAAACATACGGGATAGGCAGTGAATAGATATACATACTACCTGTATAAACATGATTCGTTCAATTATGTGGGGATTTCATATTATAATAGTGCACTTATAGAATACACCCCATTTGCACGATTGGGTTATATCGATTTTCTTTTGTAAATACATAAAAGAATTGAGCGCGTATAACACTGATAATCTGTAATTCTATTTAGACTTATGCCCGGACCGTTACGGATTATCGTTCTATTAAAATGCAAACAGTTGAATCCTTATATGATAAAGTACATTAGTTTCAAAAGAACATCATACCTCCTAAATGTCTTAGCAACTCTGAAATATGGATGTCTTCCTTCGGGGATACAATAACTACATCTTGTACAAGCTGTAGCTTCGGCCTACTCGAACGAGACCATCGATATAATTATAGATGTGCATATATGTATATATGTGTATAGACTCCATGAACCACAAACAGAATATACATAAACTTACGTGCATAGACATTACATTTATATATAGACATATAGGTCCATGGGGGCCGGGTGTTTTTCCAACAAACTTTGTATTATGTGTTATTATATGTATTACATATGTCACTTTAATACACTATTTACTTACATATTTACATACGCTTTCTTACGCATTTGCAGCAGACGACTATTGGAAAAATTGCGACAAAAGATGAAATTGCTCATCATTGAGCAATTTCTCCTTTTGCCACAATATTTCAACTTGATTAGGTAATGATGTTTTCATTTACAGACATTTTTCACACCGCCTGCTATAGACACGTCAGTTGTGGACAGTATAATAAAAAGGGACAAACCACATCCGCCTCCCCAGGACATAAACACATTATGTTATCCAATATTTTATGTTATTGCTACAACTTTTCACGGAGCTTAACTATGGTGGCATATTACTGCCGTAAGATAACCAGTTAATGTTTTGTACAATATTAACTGGTTATCTAGTTAGGGTTTGCGAATTTCACTTAATAAGTAACATACTAACTGGTTAACTAGATAAGATTCGTGTTACTACTTATTTGATATTCTCGCAACGCAAGACTAAAAACAGGCATGAAAGTGCCCAGAACTGCCACCAGTTACCTTTTCATGCTGTAAAATAAGACTTATACGACCATTAACGTACAACTGAAATCCTATCTAGTTAACTACTTAGTATGTCGCATACTAACTGGTTAACTAGATAAGATTCGTGTTACCAGTTATGAAAAGATAAGAATTATACGTCCATTAAGGTACAACTGAAATCCTATCTAGTTAACTACTTAGTATGTCACATACTAACTGGTTTACTAGATAAGATTCGTGTTACCAGTTATGAAAAGATAAGAATTATACTACCATTAACGTACAACTGAAATCCTATCTAGTTAACTACTTATTATGTCACATACTAACTGGTTAACTAGATAAGATTCGTGTTACCAGTTATCGCTCACGAGTTTATTGCGTGAGAAATAGACCATAAATTCGAATGACGTAATAACTGTAGGCGCTTAGCGCATTGGTAACGCACTCGGTTCAAGAACCTTTTCGCATAAGACGTGCGCGGGTTCGAATTCCGGTCAAGTCGTGTCATGTTTTTTCCTTAGAAATACATTTTATCATTAATTTGTCATTTCTGTAGAATGATTTTATCATATGATAAGGTAAGTGCCTTCTGCAACCTCTGCAACGTGCTGATTCAAACAAAAGGATTGTGAATTTAAGAAAATGAAAACCACTGCATTTAGTTCACCTAGGGTTTGTGACAACCTATTGGAATAAAAAAACTTTTTCAGTTGTTTTGAAACAGCTGTTACTACTGATTAAGCCATGCTAGACGGACCCCTAAGATTTGCATCAAATATTAGTTTGAATTGAATTAGTTTACTGTAAAATAATCTCAGCATTCAGTTTTCTTTCAAATAACTAGAACATGTAGATACGGATGTAAGCAGTTGTCATTATAACTGTGTTCAACTTATCAGATGAAGAAAAATACTTTTGAACGAAGGGTTACAATGGATCAACCGCCTAAACGGTGTCATTTCAATAAACATGTAAACAAATCAAGTCCGTTATTTATCATATGATAAAATCATTCTACAAATTCGATTCGATTCGAACCCGTGCACGTCTTATGCGAAAAGGTTCTTGAACCGGGTGCGTTACCAATGCGCTAAGCGCCTACAGTTATTACGTCATTCGGATTTCCGGTCTATTTCCCACGCAATAAACGCGTGATCGATAACTGGTAACACGAATCTTATCTAGTTAACCAGTTAGTATGTGACATAATACGTAGTTAACTAGATAGGATTTCAGTTATACGTTAATGGTCGTATAATTCGTATCTTTTCATAACTGGTAACACGAATCTTATCTAGTTGACCAGTTAGTATGTGACATAAGAAGTAGTTAACTAGATAGGATTTCAGTTGTACGTTAATGGTCGTATAATTCTTATCTTTTCATAACTGGTAACACGAATATTATCTAGTTAACCAGTTAGTATGTGCCATAATAAAGAGTTAACTAGATAGGATTTCAGTTGTACGTTAATGTAAGACCTATAAGTCTCATTTTACAGCATGAAAGGTAACTAGTGGCAGTTCTGGGCACTTTCATGCCTGTTTTTAACGAATTATTTTTTCTCAAAAAATAATACAGTTAACGCGATCGTGTTTGTTTCCGGAAGTCACGGTTAAACTACACTTCCGCTTAAAATACACATTCGCTGCACCTAAATAGTCCTAGTATTTTTTCGACTTCTACGTGTTATTTCAATACAGTGAAGTCATAATTATACTATCGAATCATCATAGATAATCAATTTTCTAGAAAATATCAAATTAACAGTACGCGCATATATATTTCATTTGTCTGCAGGTACGTATAAGGCACGAGTATGAATTTTAGTCGTATGCCCATTCACTAGAAGTCGACCCCACGCTGTATAGAACAATGTATATCTCACAAATATGCCACTACGCAGAGCTCAGTGAAATAGTCAGTGTGCATTTTAAACGCTCGCATCGCCGTTGTTTCTCCTTTTTCCAACATGATAACGATGATCAAAGGGGCTTTCTAATTATAGATCATGGTTTACATACGCGCGCATTCAGTTAGCTTAATATATATACGAAAGTAACGCTCGTATGTTGTATCAAAGTACCGTGGTGTAATGGAGAGCGTGTAGAACTACTAATCATGGACTATTTATGGACGCGAGTTCGAGTCCCAATCGAAACTGTTCTTTTTTTATTTTTTTTAATTCTTATTTTATGCGATTTGTTAAACATTATAGATTTATAATAATTAATTCACTCACATGAAACAAAGTTATAATATAAGCCGAAATCCTGGCCCCTGGTGACGAAAACAAATCGAACTAACAATGTAAATCTCACAAATATGCCATGGGTGTTTTGACAGACTTTACGCAGAGCTCAGTGAAAGAGTTAGTGTGCATGTTAAACGCTCGCATCGCCGTTGAAATGCTACATTTACTAAAACTGTCAACTGATAAAAAAAATCTCTGGACAAAAATATTAATAATAATAAAATAGACTAAATTGTGCAATAGCATGTGATCAATTGCATTCATAAATTAGATTTTACAATACATGTTCAAAATATTTCGTTACAAGTACTTTCAGTACTTTGATTAGTCTTACGTTTCGAGAATATCAAATAAGTGGTAACACGAATCTTATCTAGTTAACCAGTTAGTATGTTCCTTATTAAGTGAAATTCGCAAACCCTAACTAGATAACCAGGTTAATATTGTACAAAACATTAACTGGTTATCTTACGGCACTAATATGCCACCATACTTAACACACAAGCGCCGTGTCTAGCGATTTTTTAACTCTTTCAGCGCCAAAGGCAATATATAGGTTTTTGCAAACAATACTGATTCAGGTGAGTCAGCTCGTAATGAGCTGTCTCACCTGAAATCAGCATCGTTTGTCTTTTAGTTATAAAAATAGTCTAAACTTTTATTACATGAGAAATGGAGACGCCCGATTTTGAACATGGAACAGTCTACTTTAAACAATTCGGCGCTGAAAGAGTTAATGCATCTGTACAGTCTCATTAGTGTTTTCACTTTTGGCCGAAATGGTATACATGTATAGACATTAAACCTTTCCCACATACAACAAATCTGTAGCTGTACGACTTTGAAAGCATGTGGTGAAACAATTGTAAGTTCTTTATATAAACGTTTAGTTTTAGAATACAGTTTCAAAACATAGTGTCTAATAGTGAGCAATGTTTCCTTTTTTTTTCTTCAAAAGTCGTTTGCTGCAGAGGCTCCAGATTATGCATAAGAGTTAATAAAATATCTTTTGAAAAAAAATGGAAGTCTACGCCCACTAGCTTTACACCAATGTAACCTTAACCGATTTCACGTCGGAGTGTCAATAAGGCACCAAGTCGCCTGACGCGGTTCATATTAAGGTAGAAATAGACTGCGTGTGCCTATAATTATGCCTGAATTATATGCACTTTTAAATAATTTTGCGTATTAAACCAAGTCGTTGCCGAAACATGAAATTACAAATATGAATTGACACCCCCAGATATAAATTCAACTTTGTCCGCCCGTACGTCCCACTATCATTTGTAATAGAGACAAGGCAATAATAAGACATCGCTTCACTTTTGTCCATCTGTATGTCAAGCTCTCGACTGCCCATAAGACAAGGCAACAATGAGATATCACCTCACCTTTGTCCGTCGGTACGTCACGCTCTCGATTGTGCATAAGGCAATGCAACAATTATATATCACTTCACCATTGTGTGTCTGTCCGTCCGTCACACTATCATTTGCAATAAAGACAAGGCAATATAAGACATGGCTTCACCTTTGTCCATCTGTATGTCAAGCTCTTGACTGTCCATAAGACAAGGCAACACAAATATATCACTTCACCATTCCGCCAGTCTGTCCGTGACACTATCGTTTGTCATTATGACAACGCATTAATAAGATATCACTTCACCTTTGTCCATCCGTACGCCACACGCTCGGCTGTCCATAAGACAAGAAAACAATAAAATATCACTTCACCTTTGTTTGTTCCACCAAACTATCAACTGTCCATAAGGCAAGGAAACAATAAGATAGCACTTCACCATCCCACCACACTCTCAACTGTATATAAGACAAGGAAACAATAATATATCACTTCACCATTCCGTCACACTCTCAACTGTCTATAAGACAAGGAAACAATAAGATATCACGTCAACATTCCACTACACTCTCAACTGTCCATAAGGCAAGGTAACAATTAGATATCATTTCGCCATTCCGTCACACTATCAACTGTCCATAAGGCAAAGCAATAATTAGATATCACTTCACCATTCCGTCACACTCTCAACTGTCCATAATTCAAGGTAACAATAAGATATCACTTTACCATTCCTTCACACTCTCAACTGTCCATAAGGCAAGGTAACACTAATATATCACTTCACCATTGCTTGTAAGTCCATCTTTCACACTCTCGACTGTCCATAATGCAAGGCAACAATAAAAACTCACTTCACTTGTTTGTCTGTCCGTCCGTAACGCTTTAGCCCGCACATAAAGCAATCCAACACAAAGTACGTCACGCTCTCGACTGTCCATAAGACAAGACAACAATAAGCTAGCACTTCACCTTTGTTTGTCAGTCCATCACACTCTCGGTTGTCATTAAGTCAACGCAATAATAAGATATCACTTCATCTGTGTCCATCCGTACGCCACACGCTCGGCTGTCCATAAGACAAGACAACAATAAGCTATCACTTCACCTTTGTTTGTCAGTCCGTCCGTCACTCTCTCGGTTGTCATTAAGACAACGCAATAATAAGACATCACTTCATCTTTGTCCATCCGTACGGACGTACCCATATAATGTAATTGTGGGGTTATTTCTTTTGTTTTGAACTTGTGGGTTGCACCCCACAAGTATGCTTTTCATTCCGTAATTAACCCCCTTTTACGGAATGAATAACATTAATATGCAAATGAGATACCCGTTATAAAATTTAAAAAAACCTATTTATATAAGTGTCTTTATAGGGGTGGTGGGTAGGAGGTAGGCTTTAGGTCACCAGGACGCAACACGCTCGGCTGTCCATAAGACAAGACAACTATAGGCTATTGTTTGTCAGTCCGTGACACTTTGGGATCTTACCTACATAGGCATTTGTTTAACTATGCACGGAGGAATCCGTCGGGGATTTGAGACCGGGCGTCTCGGGTTCGACCCCTCAGTCGCGGCACGACGGTCATGGTGGAGTGCCCTTTGGCAAGGCACATTTTCTAGTCTAGTACTGGTTTGTTTACCCAGGGATCATGAATAAGTGAACTGTCGCCGTGATATAACTGAACTGATGTTGAAAACGGCGTAAATCCCAAAAAAGAAGAACTATACATGGTGCATACGATTTTAGACGCCTCTTCAGTAGACGACTTTACGAAATATTGTGAACAAAAGAAAAGGCTCAAAACGAGCAATTTCTCGACTTTCCACAATTTTTGAAACTGTATTAAAATAACTCTTCCAAATTCTTGGATACTTCGATTTTCCATGGTATTATGGCAGCTGGTATTATTTTCATGCTCAATCAAAATCCAGAAACTTCAAACAATCCTATAAAATGTGAAATGTACAAAAATAAGCTACGTCTCTCGAAAACCGACCTTCAGTAAGTAAACTTCGCATTAACCCTTTTTACACCTGCAGACGTATTTCTACAGCAGACGAATCTTTAAATCATTGCTATATAGTGTGTCATACTGTTTTCAACACAATATAAACAATATGCGAACATTAATGAAGAATGAAGAGCAATTTCTGCGTTTGTCATACTGTTTTAACACTATATGAACAATATTCGAACATTTATAAAAATATTCCATAGTTTTGCTTGAATATCGTATGCTGCAGCTTTTATAGTCATGATGTGAGAAATGGTACAAATGTTTTGCATATGATTGGAACACATGGACAGTTTAAATCAATGTTCTGGTTAGGTGTAGAATACTTATTAGTTAATTTCCGTATATTGTTAAACCCTTTCCTACATGTAGACGTTGTATGACCCGTCTGCAGTAGTCGACTTTTGAAAACAGGGCAAAAAGAGAACTTGCTCATATTGAGCAACTTATGGATTTCCATGATTTTGCGAAGATGTTTTTAAAGTCGTCTGCTGCTGATTTGATGTATGTTGGAAAGAGGGTTAACAATGGCCGACTTCTCACTCATTTCCCACAAACAGACACATTTGACGCATCTGCAGCAGACGACATCTGCGAGAATGTGATAAACATACTTCCATCTTCTCTCTCAAAAGCGTCGGTTAATGAATAGAATATCACGATATCAGAGTGTGTTTCAATTGGTTCAGTATAAATCGATCTATCAGATAAAGTCGTACCTGAAGCGAGACGATTTTAGTCTGGTGTTTTTTATATCACGTGACTGAGACACTGCAAGGGAGGTCATATTACTTTTAGCCGGGACCGGGACACTCAAGGAAAAACAACTGTTGAATATGGCGAAAGAAAATGTAAGTGCAGTTTATTTTTAAATTAAGTAAAAAACTCTTTGATAGGTTAAAAAACACAAATATTCGACATGATTATAATTAGCCCAGTAGAAAGTAGATCCGTGAAGTTGACGAGTGACGAATTGACGAGTGACGAACTTCAAATTCTTTGTGAAGTTAGGTTGACGAGTGACGAATTGACGAGTGACGAACTGCTGTGAAGTTAGCTTGACGATCAACGAATTGACGAACTGCTGTGAAGTTAGCTTGACAGGTCTTGAACTGTTGCTGCATCGTCAAATCGCCAATCGAAAAAAATATTTTTCTGATTTTTTGTGTGTGCAAATTAGGCCCTATTTCAATGTTATGGCCATCAGTCATTCAGAAGAGCTTCGTCAAATTCGTCAATTCGTCAACTCTTCACGAACAAAAATAAATCTGAAAACTTTATTTCTGTCTTTTAGATAATGTCTTTGGACGTATTGAATGCAAATTAAGCCATATTTCAAATGTCATGACCATCAGTCATTCAGAGGAGCTGCGTCAATTTCGTCATTTCGTCAACTCGTTAATTTGGTTGACGTATTGAAGAAAATATATTTTTCTGAAAACTTTATTTCCGATTTTTTGATAATGCCACTAGACATAATGAATGCAAATAAGGCCCAATTTCAAATTGCATGGCCATCAGTCATTCAGAAGAGCTTCGTCAAATTCGTGATACTCGTCAATTTGGTTGACGAATTGACAAACATTTTTCTTTTCTAAAAACTTTATTTCTGCCTTTTAGATAATGTATCTACGGCAGCTCTAAAGGGACACACACGAATATTTTTTTATCTCGTGCGCTATACTACGAGATACTAAGTCGTGGTAACGAGATAAGTATCTCGTGCGTACGAGATAAAAAAAAATTCGTATGTAATTTATAAAAATGTGTGTGTCCCTTTAGAGCTGCCGTAGGCAGCTCTAAAGGGACACACACGATTTTGTTTATCTCGTGCGCACGAGATACTATGTCGTGCGAACGAGATACTATCTCGTACGCACGAGATAAAAACAAAAATCGTATGTAATTTATAAAAATGTGTGTGTCCCTTTAGAGCTGCCGTATGTATCTGAACGTATTGAATGTAAATAAGGCCCCTTTTTCAAATTTCATGGGCATGAGTCATTCAGAAAAGCTTCGTCAAGTTCGTCAATTCGTCAACTCGCCAATTTGGTTGACCAATTGACGAACAAAAAAAAATCTGAAAACACAAAAGGGGTAATTTTTTTTTTTTACTCTCTGTCTGACCTTATGATCTAAACATTCCGTGCTCCTCAACTCAAAATGACCATATATAGTAAATTATATAAATAATGTTCCGGCTGATTGGATCAGTGTATACCTTGACTTAAAATCCTTTAGTTTCATATAGAACTATAGCTTCTAACCCAAACCAATGCAAAGCTAGGGTTTTTGTCAGAATTTCATTTCAGTGAGTTGGATCACTGTTTACGTCGAGTGAACAGTTTGATCAAAATATGCACTTATAACTATTAATTCCTTTAGTTTCATATATAATTATCTCTGCCAATCTAAACAAATGCACAGCTAAGGCTTTTGTCAGAAATTTATTTCCATTGATTAGGATCAGAGCGTACGTCGAGTGTACAGTTTGATCAGGTTATGCACTTATGACTATTTTACGTTCACTGGTTTGGATCAATGTGTACGTCTGGTGTACGGTTTGATCAGGTAATGCAATTATGACTGTTTTATTTGCAATGGTTTGGATCAATATGTACGTCTGGTGTACGGTTTGATCAGGCTATGCAATTATAACTGTTTTATTTGCAATGGTTTGGATCAGTATGTACGTCTGGTGTACGGTTTGATCAGGCTAATTACTTATGACTGTCTTTTTTCCATTGGTTTGGATCAGTATGTACGTCTAGTGTACGGTTTTATCAGGCTATGCACTTATGACTGTCTTTTTCCCATTGGTTTGATTCAGTGTGTACGTCTGGTGTACGGTTTGATCAAACTATGTACTTACGACTGTTTTATTTTCATTGGTTTGGATCAGTGTGTACGGTTGGACCAAAATATGCACTTATGACAATTAAATCCTTTAGTTTCATATTTAACTATCTCTGCCAACCCAGAAAAATACACAGCTAGAGCTTTAGCCAGATTTTCAATCTAATGTAGCTCAGAGAAGGCTGTCTCGATTAAATTGTTGGGATTCGCTTCGTTAGATATCCCTTATTGTCAGGCTTTTCCGGCTGTCTGTCTGTCTGTTTGTTTGTAAAGCAACGCTCCACAACCCAAACCGACGGGCCGATTTCGATGAAACTTGGTGAACAGGTGTCATACGGGCTCAGGGTGTGCGCGTTTGAGTTTTGTTGCTAAGGACCCACAACCAAGGCGAATCCCACGTCGCCTACCGTCTTGTTCTATATTGACTGATTATATAGTTGATCATAATCTATAATTAAATCGTAAGACGGCTGGGTTTGCTTTTAGTTTGCTCACGTGAAATTGGTCATATATTGTATAAATTCCATTCTCATATTTAAAAGCAGTTTAATTTCCATAAATGTGGAACATGAGCTGTTTGTGTACGGACTATATACGATGTGAAGCTACATTGTTCTTAAGTATTCTGTCATTCGGTTTGACTATTAAATGATTCTAGAGATAAGTATTAGAGCGTGACACATTGAGTATATGTAAATCCTCTTCTTTCTAAATTGAAGGTCAAGCTTCTATATCGGAGCGGCGGCCCAATATGAATTAAGTTTGTATAAGAAAACGTTATATGCACCTATCTTTGTTTGTCATTGTTAAATTTGTAAATGTTCTTTGTCCCGTTATTTGATCGAGAGAAACTAATAACCTATGGAGGAAATCATGCTATTGTGTATTAGCCTTTGTACAATTTTGTTTTATCTCAAACAAACGAAGGTCCATTAAGGTGGAATCATACCTTTGAAAAAACGTCGTTTTTGACGTCAAAATGTATGTTTTTGAGACAATTATAGTGTGGTTAATGAAACCGCCATCACTTTCTCGTTTGAAGTGGTATTCGGATAAAACAGACGGCAGACAGTAGGGAATAGAATTTCCTGCGTGCTGATATCAATTTCATACATCTGCCATGACAAATTATATAACAAAATACGAATTAAAATAATAGTTTCGCCAAAACATTATAACAGTTATAACATAATTTCTGATTTATTAAAAATTCGCCCGAGAGATTTTTATTAAAAAGATATGTCATTTAGGACACTATTTCGTCTGCCAATTGCCAAAAGTTCATGAATATCTATCGAGCCAATTTTGAATAAATCACAATGCAGTAAAACGTCTGTCGCGCTTCGGAACGTTCACTGCTGTTAATAGCTAGATACGCATCCAAGTTAATAAAATGAATACAGATGTTTTCATTATAATCATCAATTTCAATCTTTTAAGTAAGCTACCCCCTAATAAATAATGGTAAGTTGTATTTATTTGCTTCTCTTTAAAGATTCAAAGTAACTATAGTATTGCAATTTATATAGAAAATTTATACATTAAACATACAACACAAGAATACTTGGATTTTTGTATGTATTAACTGACTTGTTAACTTCGATGTTTAACTGATGTTCTTTCTAAAAAGTATAATTATCACACATTTTATTTGTCATTTTTTTTTTATCACGTATTTCAGATAACTGTTTAAAAAATACCATTCTCCCAATCTCGACAAAATGCCAGTTTGGTTGATATTTTAGTTCATAGAAATTGATCAATACTTTGTTTCATAGTAATTGATTGATATTTTGGTTCATGATTGATTTTTGTTTCATGATTGATTTTTGTTTCATAGAAATTGAATGATAATTTGTTTCCTAGTAATTGATTGGTATTTTGTTTCTCGTAAAATTATCAAACTTGCAAATTTACAATGCATGCAACGATGTAATAGCACCACAGCCGATATACATCGTGCCGATATACATCTTCATTTGAATTTTGTAACATATATTGAATAGCACAACTGCATGACAATAATACAGTAAATACATCCCGCAAACAAACTAAAACATTATAACTGCAGAAAACGTTGCATCAGACAAGTCCTATCGTGAGAATTGTGCACGCGTTACTCAACCATATAAAACTTTCGTGAATTAATAAGTAGTGACGGGTTGATACTTATTCATGCGAAGATAATTACATTGCAGGTAGTTACGCAGCAAAATAGATGTGTCAGTATATACGAGGGGTGATCCAGAAGTAATAGGAATATTGTTATAATTTCGACACAAATCAAACTTGTAAAAAATAATCCTTATTGTTTTCAACAGTCAACATTTATCTTACATACATGACAAATATTTTAATAATCGGTTGACAAACAACATTTCTGGGAGATTATGAAAATTGTAAGTACAATGGGAGCGGGCCAAGGTAGTGACGTCACTCTGACGTCGCTGTTTTAAGGGAAACGTGTAGGTTTGAAAACGTGAATAAATATTTTAACAACAGTTATATCAACTCAATTGTTGCATCAACTTCCCCAGAAGCCATTGCTTAAAGACATTCCATAAACCTTGTTCAGCGAAATGCGTAACATGTGATGTGTAATAAATGACCAAAGTATTATGGGGAAAACGACACTCACACTGTTCCTTTCAACATCAGAACTGGCTCTTTTGCAAGTAACATTAGTTTCCCACAGATTTCTGCCCTCCAACGATGAAAATATTTATATGTATACAGCCCTAGTGACTGCTTGACTCCTGGTGAACTTCACTGAATAAACATGTCAAATGTTGATTTTGATTTGTGTCTATGTTGTGATATAATTTTACTATTTAGCATTTTTCAATTGATCATTTGAACGCATTTTGTACGTGACGTTCTTGCACGTCGGTAAACAACTTTACTATTTTGATGGCTATTATGGAACAAAAACATTACACCCTTGTTATTAGAACAACGTAACAACAATAGCAAATTTTCGGTATCATTTGTTTGTGTATATGTGAAATATACACAGTTTAAAGAGGTACTAAAATTACGTTGTTGTCGGCCTATTCCTAAACTCGTTTCTATGACAACGATTTATAACTAAACTAATGACAATATTAGAAATATAAATTCGCCATAAGGTAGAGCAAAAACAAATAACATATGGTATGAATTTCCTAAATATGTATTAACTAATACAAGAATTACTAAGAAAGTCGAAAGTCCTATTTCTTTTGGATCACTCCTCGTATGTATATGTAATATATAAACAGATTTCCAAGTATGATTATCCTGTATCCTGTATTATGTCTATTTATAAATATACTGTATAATTTGAAATAAAATAGCTATTAGGGAGGAAATAAATTAAAATATCCATTTTTTGTAGGTAGAAGATTTCATGATACCGTGCAGTAGATGATTATTGTAAATAAAAGGTTGTCAATTTTAAACTGCGTTTCAGCTAAAATATCTCAATGTGCGTTCCGACGCAAGACATCGGTAAAACGGCACTCTGATTTACTAAAAATCGGCTCCACAGATTTTCTTGAAATTCTGATAACTTGTAGTAGAAAGTGTGATCGTAACGATACGTACTTCTTAAAATAATCTCTCGGGTAAATTTTTAGTAAATTAAAAATTATGTTATTACTTAGAAATCATTCCAGCGAAATGTTCATTAATAATCGGGTATTGTTATCTGAATCGTCATGGTAGATACATGTAATTTATATCATGACACAGGTATCTTTATTCTTTATAATTCGGTGTTATTAGTGTTTGAATACCAATTCAAACAAGACAGTAGTAGAGATTTCTTTAACCACACTGTTATTGTCACAAAAACATACGTTTTGACGTCGAGAACGACGTTATTTCAAAGGTATGATTCCACCTTAAGTCTATTATGCGTGTGTAGAATACATTGTTTTGCTGTCTACTGTCTTATGGCTTTGTTATTTAATAATTTTATGAGTACATGTATATCCCTATGTGTTCCATATTGAAGGTAAAGCTACTGTATCAGAGCGGCGGCCCAATATGGTGGTTTAGTTTATATAATAGGATTCAAATGCTCATATTTTGTTTTTGATTGTTAAATTTGTGAAAACCTTGTCCCCTTTATTTGACCGAGGAGAAAGAAGCCATATTGAAGGAAATCCATGTAATTGGCTATTAAATTATATGAAATAATATAATGCTTATGTAATATCAGGTTATCCGAACACTTTTCATTTATGTTTCCATGTTTTTCTTTTATATTGATTATTAGCTATTGTGATACCCTTCGCGTCGTCGTCTGCGTCGTGGTCACACACCTTTAACCTTACCTCATAACTAAAAAACAGATCACACATATTCAAATGAAACTTGATAATCATGTTCCTAGAAACAATACGCATGTCTATATCAAGTCACCAATTTTTGAACTTAGAAGAAATTCATTCAAAAAGTTTAGCCTTGCCAATGAGTCAAAAAGCCCTTCAACATTTTCAATCGAATCTTGGTACACATATTCATAGGAACAAAAGGCATGTCTATACCAATTTGAATAACTCTGGTTATAATAATTATTCAGTTATTTCAGATAAAGCAGACAAGCATTGGCGTTCGCTCCGCGGCGCTCTTATTTTGACTTTATATCTATAGTTGTTTTGTTTTGTTCTGTACTGTCAGTGCAATACGGCGAAGGTTATTGGTCAAGGGGTCGTGTGTTCTAACCCAGGCACGGCCATTCATTCTTTCTGATGTTTGACAATATTAATTGTGGCTATCGTCTTCAACAAATGACCAACAAATAGTTAATTTGAAAAAGTAGCCAGTTGTGTTGAGTACTGGTGCGACAAAGCCCTTAAACTCAAATCACTGTGTTTATCTGTAGTGTTTCTAAATTGTAATATGTATATTTGAATTGGGCTTTAGAGAAAATTAACTTGAAGCATTTTCAACAGTATAGCTTAAGATCACACTGCACAGCTGCGAAGTCTGATCCGAATTATTGTGTCCTCTGATAAGTCAAAGAAACTTAAAATAATAGTAAACTTGGATCGGGAATCATGGATTCTCAGGCAGATACTAATATATATACTCATCACAGACATTGTAACGTTCGTTTTCCTGAAGCAATGCCAATTGTATTTTAGCCGCACACAGATGGCAGATTTGGTATCCAGCAAGATGACAACTACAGGGAGTTAATGGGCAAGATAACCGACGGTGGACTAAGGTATGCAAGGGACTGTTTCACGATGTTTATATAAACACTGAGTATTATGAACAATTATATTATTTCAACATGTTTATATAAATAATAAGTATTCTGGACAGTTATATTTGCAAAACATCGCATTTCAACATGTTTTTCTATAAACACTGAGTATTTTGAACATGTTTATATAACCACTGAGTATTCTGAACATGTTTATATAAAACACTGAGTATTTTGAACATGTTTATATAACCACTGAGTATTCTGAATATACTTATATTAACACCGACTATATTAGGAACAATTATAGTTGCAGAACATTATATTTCAACATGAAACTTATATAAAGAGAATTTGTTTTAATCAAATGCAGGAATTTTAATGCAGCGTGTTGTATTTGCGTAGGAAAATATTTCAGTTATAACAAGGGATTTCCTGTGTTAGATACCAGTACTTCTGGTCCATTTATCCTGACATATTTCAATTATAACACGGGATTTCCTGCGTAAGTTACCAGTACTTCTGGTCCATCTATCTTGACATATTTCAATTATAACACGGGATTTCCTGTGTAAGTTACCAGTACTTCTGGTCCATTTATCCTGACATATTTCAATTATAACACGGGATTTCCTGTGTAAGTTACCAGTACTTCTGGTCCATTTATCCTGACATATTTCAATTATAACACGGGATTTCCTGTGTAAGTTACCAGTACTTCTGGTCCATTTATCCTAACATATTTTAATTATAACACGGGATTTCCTGTGTAAGTTACCAGTACTTCTGGTCTATTTATATGACATATTTCAATTATAACACGGGATTTCCTGTGTAAGTTACCAGTACTTCTGGTCCATTTATCCTGACATATTTCAGTTATAACACAGGATTTCCTGTATAAGTTACCAGTACTTCTGGTCCATTTATCTTGACATATTTTAATTATAACACGGGATTTCCTGTGTAAGTTACCAGTACTTCTGGTCCATTTATCCTGACATATTTCAATTATAACACGGGATTTCCTGTGTAAGTTACCAGTACTTCTGGTCCATTTATCCTGACATATTTCAATTATAACACGGGGTTTCCTGTGTAAGTTACCAGTACTTCTGGTCCATTTATCCTGACATATTTCAATTATAACACGGGATTTCCTGTGTAAGTTACCAGTACTTCTGGTCCATTTATCTTGACATATTTCAATTATAACACGGGATTTCCTGTGTAAGTTACCAGTACTTCTGGTCCATTTATCTTGACATATTTCAATTATAACACAGGATTTCCTGTATAAGTTACCAGTACTTCTGGTCCATTTATCTTGACATATTTCAATTATAACACGGGATTTCCTGTGTAAGTTACCAGTACTTCTGGTCCAATTATCCTGACATATTTCAATTATAACACGGGAGTTTCTGTGTAAGTTACCAGTACTTCTGGACCATTTATCTTGACATATTTCAGTTAAAACACGGGATTTCTGTGTAAGTTACCAGTACTTCTGGTCCATTTATCCTGACATATTTCAATTATAACACGGGAGTTTCTGTGTAAGTTACTAGTACTTCTGGTCCATTTATCCTGACATATTTCAGTTATAACACAGGATTTCCTGTATAAGTTACCAGTACTTCTGGCCCATTATCCTGAAACCAGTGAGTGATTCGTGATGTTAATTCCACAATCCTGAAGCTATTACCTCCAT
>JASEVX010000001.1:201799273-201858564 GCA_031761405.1 Serripes groenlandicus
AATGGCAACTACTCCGAGTTATCTTCGTTATCTTATTTTATAAATGGGTGATTAAATAAAAATAAAGAAAATGTCATATTTTGATGATTATTAAGATCTGTTCCACCATATATATATATGTTTAGGTTAAAATGACAAAGAATAATTTTTCATTTTTGTTTCATTTAAACTTTATTTTGGGTAATTTAATTTTGATTCTTTGTATTTTTATATTACATTTGTATAAATAAGATATATATATGAGTATACATGTATTGACATATGTTCTTTTCAATAAGTGATATATAAATATATCGTGAAATCTATTTTCGATTTCCAGTGGACCTGTATGAGCGGACCTTTAAGCCAGTTAAAGATGAACTTGGAAAACATCCGAATGAGCAGACATGGAAGACTTTCATTGAGAAATGGAGCGTGCTTTCTCTAGAGGACTTTTTAAGGAGTACCATACATCAGGACCCAGACGGCTTACAGCTGCGCCCATGGTCTGAGGAAGCTATTATGGCCTACAAGGTACATTATAATCATCGACACTGCTTGTTTGCTTATAGGTGTGTACGCCCATAGCCCGACGAAGCTATTATGGCCTACAAGGTACAATGATAATCATCGACACAGTTTCGCTTATAGGTTTGGGTATACTCATGAATATATAACAAGGTTACAATTAACGATATAGTACATTTTATCTTGTTATGATTACATCAGACAGCTGAATTTACAGAATGTATTAAGATTCTATCAAGATGTATGCTTAAACTTTGTCATGGTGATTTAATAAATCAAGTCAAAAGGGAAACAGATACAGATATCTTTTGGAAAATATAAGCCTGGTGTCGATTTAAAAGATATTTGTAATTATAATGATAAGTACTTTATCAAAAGTGAAGAAATGAAGAAAAATATGCATTTTCCAACTCCACATTTATTTACACTGTCATTATTGAATTTCAATTTTTTTAATTGATTTGCAGTAATTTAATGATTAAGGATTTTGAATCAGAATTAATTAAACAATTCCCGTTTGCAGATGTTTTATACGCATCTGCAGCAGACGACTTTTAAAAACATTTTGGCAAAAGGAGAAATTGCTCATATTGATATTTCTACTGTATTCAATTGGGACAATTTCATTTATAAAGTTCGTTTACATACACCTGCCTTGAAGTTGTCTGCTGCAAATGTGATTTATGTTGTGATTGCAAACCGGGAAAAGCTAATACGTAATTCATTTGATTAAAATTAATAACCCAGCTCAATAACACCACAGTACCACATTGGCGATATCACCCGAAAACCTGCCTTTAGCAATTTGCGACCAGGGAGATCCAGATAGCAGACTAACCACTATTTCGGTGTTCGCCATCTAGTCGTACACATATCTCCAGAAGTTCCAAAAGAATGTATTTAATTTATGATAACATAACTATAACATAATGCCATTTGAGCGTACTTGTCATTCTTTTTCAAACCTTTGAATCTCTGTTTCCGTATGATGTTGGCCGAGTCGCGATAGCCCAGTCTGTAATAACCAGCGACCAAAGCTTCTTTCCGATGATTGAAAAAAGTCATTGTGACTAGCTTCATTTATCTGCCAACAATGGGCTAAAAAAGGTAAATTTGAAAAGATGTCTGGGATGAATTTTGTGTAAAGTTTTAGTGCGAGGAAATCAGTGTGGTCAGGTGATCCAGCCGCCATGATATAACTAACAAACATGCTGAAAACGGCGTTAACCTACTAAACATTACGTATGACATGGTAATTTTGTATTTAAGGTTACGTCTTACACGACCCAGCTTGGCACTGACCTAGTGAGTTTTTTGCGGGAGGAACTCGGTGAATGGTGGAAAGAACCATTATACACTCCTACTTATGGTATGGACACTCTGCCGAAATCAATGGTCAAAAACAGCACCAATGGATGGAATAAGAACGTCAATTTGTCCAATAATATAGTCTTTGGAATTCTTGTCGACACAGTTGCGGTTTTTGAAGACGAGCAGCAAGTGAAGGTATCAGGAGTTAACACGGCGTCCGGGGCGTACCATGAATATGTTGGAGATGCTGTAATATTGACAGTAACTCTGAATATATTGCGACAGATAGATATTCCATCCTTCGACATTAACCAAAGAAAGGCCCTGGCTGGAGTGACTTACGAAGCTTCAACAAAAATCATGCTGCAGTGTAAAACTAGATTTTGGCAGAACGATGTCGGCCAAGGAGGTTTCAGCAAGACGGACATGCTGATTGGCCAGCTCCATTATCCTGGCTACGACACTTCCGGCATTCCAGATGACGCAAGAGGTATTCTTCTTGTTTATACATGGGGACGTGACGCCCTCACATTAGGAGCCCAGACGAAAGAGTCAGCTCTCTCAAATGCAATCAAAGAGATTTCCAAGATTCACCCAGAAATTGTCAAGGAGTTTGAAGTCGGCAATATCCAGGCGTGGTTCAGCGATCCTAGTTCACAAGGAGCTTACGCTCAGCTGAAGCCTTTCGAATACATGAACTCCATGAAGACTCTGACGACTCCATCAAAAGGGATTTACCTTGCTGGGGAAGCGCTTTCGTGGTCTAATGGATGGATACAAGGCGCAATGTTTTCCGGACTGAGGGCGGCTTACCAGTTGACAGCAAACAGTGTGCCCCCGGCAAAAGATGTTTTCCCTAGTCATCGTCTCTAGTCTTTTACGACTGTCCTGTTTTTCTTGGCAATTAGAAACCGGAATATATCTGCCATACGATGCAGATATGAACTCATATTATTTGATATTCCTTTATAATTGCATGTTTATACACACACTATTTAAACTTTTAACTTTATAAAATTAAAAAAAAGGTAATCTTAAAACATTGTGCAAACCTTCAATTGATAGAGAACGTGTCAAAAACTGTACAAGTCGATGTATTCAGTTATGTCAAATAAAGACAATTTATGACGCCTCTGCAGCAGACGACTTTTGAAAACACTTTGACAAAAGGAGAAATTGCTCCATAATGTTTTCAACAATTACACTTTCATCTATAGATAATTTCCATTTTGTTTGTAGATGTTTTCAAAGTCGTCTGATGCAGTTTTGTTGAATGTTGTAAAGGGTTAAATAAAGGCACATTTAAGATCGCATTGTATATGAGTTCTAAAGTATATCACAAAACGTCTTTAATAGTACCATTGTAATTTCTCCGCAATAACCAACGTTTCTTATAACATTAAATATCCGACTTTTGTTCCATAATGAATAAATTGTCTTTTTAACTTTGCTCTGACAAATGCTAAAGCTTAGAGACGATCATTTGTATCTGAATGAGAGAAATATAAAATACAAAAAAAATAAAAAAATCACGAATCATGCCGCTATAATTCTGTCTGCAATGCCATAGACTGTCGATCGAGGGTCGAGAGTTTAAATCTCGACTCGACCATCTATTCTTTCAGATGATAGAAAACAATAATTGTGACCAGCATCATTCATCTTCTAACAATGCATTAAAAGTGTTTATGATATGGTTGCTAATTGCATGGGAAGAATGTTGTGTTGATTTTGGTGCAAGAGTGTTTAGAATGTTTACTAGTACATTTTATTAAAGATATTTTATCAGCACTTACGACCTTTGTCCATTATTTCATCTGACACTATATGTTTTCCAGTTGGTAGCGCGGGAGTCGTCAAAGTTGACCATTGGATCCACCATTATGAATGCTTTGGCTAACCGAACATAACGAAGTGCCCTTGGGTAAATTACACTTCCCAGCCTTGCACTAGAACTGAAACTATAACACTATACTATGTGCTCTGACTTTTTGCTAAAGTAAAATATTGTTGAGAAGCATAATTGTTATGGTTAACAATGTAGATATGTGTCAGACGATACATCGAGTGTTATATTACATGTAGGCTCAGTCGTCTGCTGCAGATGTGTTGCATGTGGGAAAGGGTGTTTGAATATGCTGATAATCTATATTTGGTCGTTTTATGTTCAGATGAACAATCACAAGGATGAAACGGTTTTAGAAAACTCCAATCAATGACTATGCTCTCTTATGTTGAAGCAATTTCATTGTGATTACACACACATATAATATTTAATACTCAAACAACGTCGATGGTTTGATGAACAAATCGTGATGCCACACGTTGGCATATTAATTCAGTTTTCATTTGTAATATTAGCTGTCAGATCGGTTGAAAGGATGACAGTACGTTACAAAGGACTATTACTTCAATAAAGAAAAATAATAAATAAATAACTAAGAAGCAAGTGGTACCTACGGAATACCGTTAGGGCCATCGCCTGTGAGTGTGTTGATCTGAAACGCGATACTCGACAGTACGATGATGATAACGCGACAGTACGATACTACGATATTACGATAGTGAAAACGCTACAGTACGATGATAATAACTAGCAGACGATCTTGTGCTCCATTGTCCAAGCTTGACAAGCCTCGAGCATCAATTAACTATTGCAAATGAATATGCAAATGACTGGGGATATAGTTTAAATACAGCGTAAATCAATCACATTTGGTAAAGACCATAGTAATATTACGTCGGTTAGATTCGGAAACTCTACCATAGATATCTGCAAAACAGTGACCGATGTTGGTATAACACTTAAATAACTCGCATACAATAAGAAACCGCGTCAGCAAAGGACGAGACTCTATGTTCCCTTTACTAACATTAAAAAACATTGGAAATGTTAACCTTATTACAATGGGTTCACTAATGAAAACAATACCAATTTCGTCTACACTTTTAGGATGGGAGCTATGGCATTCTATGTTCTCTTCAGATATCCAGAACGATAAAAACTTTCGAAATTATGTGCCAAAACATCACAGCATTTGCACTCGATAACACGTATAGATATGTTATTTAGTCTGCTAGGTTGGTACAACATACAATGTGAAATTGACAAACGCAAAATAGCTTTCCTTCAAAGACTGTGTAAAATGCATAAGAATTGTCTCACTAACCATCTTTCAGTTATCGTATAAAATTTGTTTAAAACAAGTCAATGTACTCGACAAAAGGGTTTCATTCCCGATACTTTCAATTTATTGAATAAATGCTGTTTAACTGTATATATGCACTCGTATATAATTACTGACAAATACCCATAACAACGTTTTTAGGAAAGGAAAGTATTTAGGGTCGTTGAACGGAAGGTTGAATGCGAGCGTCAGGAAAGAATGAACCTCCACCATGGCTTCGACCGTTTTGTGTTTGTTCACAAAAACAGCCTTCAATCGTGATTTTGGATATTTGCCAAAGCACGCAGAACTATGCATCATGCATCAAGTGCTATACAGTTATTAGTTATTAGCAAACATATCATTACAAATATCCAGGGATACTTCATATCCGAATGTGCTCATTTCTCAATTGAACGGAATTTATACTTTTGAAAACATCAGTTTTTACTGTACTTATGATAGATATAAATGCATCCTCGGTACCCAGGCTATTCATAAATATATGATACCCTGGGCAAATTGGCTAGCGAAACTTCGTAAAGCATGCACCACGATTTCCTCCGTAACTACACTGTAATGTTCGTATCGCATGAGGTTTATGTCATGTGGCCAATCAAGCGGCTACATTTCACCTCATAAATTATTCATGAGTACGAGATTTTTACAGCCAATTAGCCCAGGGTATCACATATTTTATGAATAGCCTGGGTACCGAGGATGATATAAACGTTGCTAAACTTCAGGGCTTCGCCCAACAGTATGAGTGTATATATGATAATTTCATGCATGGACGCGCACCATAACACATATTCTAAATATAGAAAGCCATCAACTAGAACCTGTGTATGTGTTCAACTGAAGAAGAATGTGTTGTGATGCTTGTCAACGTTTATTTTGGTGCGTTTTATACGTTGACAAGACATCAAGGCACATTTACATCTAATACGTGTATTTGGAGACCGTCCACTGTACTAGAACGTGTGTATTTTAGGTAATTGCATGCGTAGACGCGCGACAGAATACACTCCATTAGCCATTAGCAAGAACCTGTGTATGAAGAGATTTAACTGACGAAGATTATGCTGTGATGTTTTTCAACGTATATTTCGTTGTGTTTTATTTCTTGAAAAAAACACCAGGGTTCATGCATGGTTTGCTTTACGGGTCTGTTCACCAGTTCGTGTGTATATGTGATAATGTCATACGTGAGAGCGCCTCAACATAATTTTCCCAATGCGGAGAGTCACCGACTAGAACCTGTATATGTCGAAGTTAAACATCAGGACCGATTTACATATACTATATTCATGTATCTTCCGTTCAACGGTTTGAGTGCATATACAATCATTTCATGCATGGACTAGCCCAATAATACATTTACGTCATACAGAAAGCCATCAACTAAAACCTAGTTATGTATCTATTCAACTGAACAAGAATGTGCTGTGATGTCTGTCAACATTTATGTTGGTGCGTTTTATACGTTGACAAACATCAGGGCTCATTTTATTCAAGATATGCATTTGGGTACCGTCCCCCAATACGTGTGAATATATGAGTTAATTTGCGTGGACAAGCCCTAGAATACACTTTCCCAACGAATAAAGCCAAACCTCTGTAATCAGACTTAAGTAGAATATGATGTGATTTTGTCAAAGTTTATTTTGGTGCGTTATAAACGTTGACATACCAACAGGGTCGATTTTCATACAAGATATTTTGTGGTCCGTTCACCAGTATGTATGTTTATTTGTGATAAATTCATGCATTGATTGCCCCAGAATACACTTCCCCATGCAGAAAGCCATTAGCAAGAACCTGTGTATGTAGAGATTCAACTGAAGTAAAATGTGCTATGATGTTTGTCAACGTATATTTTTGTTAGATATAATAGTTTTAATAATATTATTTTCTTCCTTTTAGATAATGTATCAATGCATGAACATGTTTCATATCAAACCTTAACCATTATTAGACGGTAAAGTGTATTGCTTTAGTATTAAGTTAGTAAATAACAGTTACCTTCTCTAGAAAGCGGTATATATGTGCATCATCACGATTAATCCGTTGATAGCATGTAAGTGCAATTTTGTTGACAAATTGACGAAACAAATATTTTTCTAAAAACTTTGTTTCTGTCTTTTAGATAATGTATCTGGATATTATATGCCTTCATATGAAAACAAATTCAAATGAGATCTGTTACTTTTTCAAAATCGTATGGACTTTTCTGGCTTTTGTTTTAAATAGTAATAACTTTCCTAAAAAAAATGCCAATTAGAGTCGCCCAAATACAACATATTTCGTTTGCTGTTCACAGTCGTACTAATCCGAGGCGAAAGTTTCTGTTTGGAACGCTTCATCCTAGCCGTTGAGGCATCCGGAGGGGGGAAGGGGGGGGGGGGGGGGGGGAAACCTTGATTCTGGACTGGATTCAAACTTAAGACCTCATGATTTGGGGACAAGTACATCCCTCTGATCTTGAGCGCTATCGCTGTGACAGATAGCATCCTTTAAATATTCAACTTGTCCCAACATAAAATAGATCTATGGCAGATGACGTCGAACACATCTGGCTAACAATAATGTAAATCTCTAGCAAAGAACGTTTGCTCATTGAATAGAGCTGAAAACATGTGACAAAAATTTCTCAGTATGGGCAATTTCTCTATTTGCCACAATATTTTCAAATTCGTCTGCTGCAGAGGCCCCAGAAAGCATCTATATATGGAGAAAGGGTAAATTAGGTGAACCATGGACAAATGGTTGGTAATAAGATTTCACACAAAGATTATAATAAAATGAATTTTCGTTTATCAGCTTTCGAATCATTCGTAAATACACCTTAGCCTAAAAGCTGTACGTAGTAGCTGCTTATCGAGAAAAAAGTCATATAAAAAAGGACATATTTTAGGCATCTGCAGCAGACGACATTTGAAACAGATTGACAAAAGAGAACTATTGAAAATAATCATGACCAGGGAAAGGATCCGAGAGTGATTAATATCAGCGTATTAATGTTCACCACATTTCAGCTTAACTCTGTCAGGACCGCATTTCATAAAGAAGACTTTTCTATGTTCAATATCGGACGAAAGCATTTATTCAATATTATATGGATCTGGCTTTCTTAAATGCAGACGTGGTTCAGGCATCTGCCAACATGTTATATAGACATTAAAACTTTCCCGCATATAACAAATCTGTAGCTAACGACTTTAACACCATGTTGGGATAACAAAGGGAAACTCTCTTTCTTTAAACGTTTAGATTTGGAATACAGTTCATTTTTCTCTAATAGTGAGAAGTTTCTCCTCTTATGAAAAAGTTTTCGAAATTCGTTTGCTGTAGATGATTCGGATTATGCGAAAGATTTAATTAATGTATCTTTTGACAATAAACTAGAAGTCTAGACCCACTAGCTGTACGCCAATGTGATCTTAAATGATTCCACGCCGGAGTGTCAATAAGGCCCAAAGTCGCCTGACGCGGTTCATATTAAAGTAGAAATAGACTGCCTCTGCCTAGGCATGACAAAATCTGTTATAAATTATAATTATAACTGTGACGTTCGTTACGTTCGGTAATCAGGGTCAACCTTGGAAACGTCTTGTAAGTTTAGCGCAGAGTCCGTCGATTGTCTGTATCGAACGTGAACTGTCAGAAAGAACTGTGCGTCTACACAGGCTGATCTGACCTTTGTTGATGATCGATTCGATGTGGGTTTTTTTCAGTAGGCGGGAGTATTTTTACGGTGTTGTGCATGCACTTTCATTTTTTTTGCGTATTAAACATTAATTGTTATTCGTAAAAGCTGTAGTTGTTTTTGTTAAAAAAACCGCATATTTAAGTAGGTTCACTGAAAAGAATACGTGGTATTCATTGGTTTCTAGGAAGATATATACGTACTTCTCATCTTATTTATAACATATACAGACGCAATTTACCGCTTTTGCAACAGACGTCTTTTGGAAACATTGTGAAAAAAATGACAGTAAGCAATTTCTCCTTTTGCCACAAAGTTTTCAGCCCTTTTAATTAATATTATTCCATTAACAGAGATTTATTTTTATATGTTAGCTTAGATGTTTTCAAAGTTGTCTGCTTAAGATTAATTGTATGTTGGGAGGGTTAAGATCAGACAAATCTGTCTCGTTTTGTTTTAAAAACCGAGAAACACGTTGGCATAACTACTTCTCCGTTCGTCCGTCCGTCACTCTCTCGCCTGTGCATAAGGCAGGGCAAGAATAAGATATCATGTCGTCAGTTTTTGGTTGTCCGTCCGTCACGCGCTCGACTGTGCATAAGGCAGTGCAAGAATAAGATATCATGTCGTCAGTTTTTGGTTGTCCGTCCGTCACGCGCTCGACTGTGCATAAGGCAGTGCAAGAATAAGATATCATGTCGTCAGTTTTTGGTTGTCCGTCCGTCACGCGCTCGACTGTCCATAAGGCAGGGCAAGAATAAGATATCATGTCGTCAGTTTTTGGTTGTCCGTTCGTCACGCGCTCGACTGTGCATAAGGCAGGGCAAGAATAAGATATCATGTCGTCAGTTTTTGGTTGTCCGTCCGTCACGCGCTCGACTGTGCATAAGGCAGGGCAAGAATAAGATATCATGTCGTCAGTTTTTGTTTGTCCGTCCGTCACGCGCTCGACTGTCCATAAGGCAAGGCAATATCACATCACTTCATCATTTTCTGTGCGTCGGTCATGCTTTTGCCTGTGTCCACAAGGCAACGCAACAATAATATATCACTTCACCATTGCTTGTCTGTCCGTCCGTCACACACTCGTTTATCAATATCACAACGCATTAATATGATATCACTATACCTGTGTCCGTCGGTACGTCACGCTCTCGACTGTCCATCAGAAAACAAGACAACACTACGATATCACTACACCTTTGTTTGTCCGTCCGTCACACTTAAGGATCTTACCTACATAGGCATTTGTTTAACTATGCATGGTGCATACGATGTTAGACGCCTCTTCACTACTACTTCGCCTCTAGACTACTTTACAAAATATTGTGAAAAAAAGAAAATGCTCAAAACGAGCAATTTCTCCACTTTCCACAATGTTTGCTACTGTATTAAAATCACTCTTCCAAATTCTTGGATACTTCGATTTACCTTCTTATAAAACAGAGCATCTGCTATTATTTTCGTGCTCAATCAAAATCCAAAAATTTCAAAATTTCAAACAATCTTACTAAATGTGAAATATACAAAAATAAGCTACGTCACTCGAAAACCGACCTTCAGTAAGTAAACTTCGCATTAACCTTTTACCACCTGCAGACGTATTTATACAGCAGACGGGTTTTGAATACATTGCGATATACTCTTTGTCATACTGTTTACACACTATATAAACAATATTCGAACATTTATGAAGAATGAAGGGCAATTTCTCTCTTTGTCATACTGTTTACACACAATATAAACAATATTCGAACATTTATGAAGAATGAAGAGCAGTTTCTCTCTTTGTCATACTGTTTACACACTATATAAACAATATTCGAACATTTATGAAGAATGAAGGGCAATTTCTCTCTTTGTCATACTATTTACACACTATATAAACACTATTCGAACATTTATGAAGAATGAAGGGCAATTTCTCTCTTTATCATACTGTTTACACACTATATAAACACTATTCGAACATTTATGAAGAATGAAGAGCAATTTCTCCCTTTGTCATACTGTTTTCACACAATATAAACAATATTCGAACATGTATGAAGAATGAAGGGCAATTTCTCTCTTTGTCATACTGTTTACACACTATATAAACAATATTCGAACATTTATAAAGATATTCCATAGTTTTTCTTTGATATTTTCAAAATTGTCTGCCGCAGCTTTTATAGTCATGATTTGGGAAATGGTACAAATGGTATGCATATGATTGGGTTACATGGAACGTTTAAACTAATTTTCTGGTGATGAATAAAATACTTATTACTTAAGTTAAGTTCCGTATATTATTAAACCCTTTCCCACATGTAGACGCTGTTTGACCCGTCTGCAGTAGTAAATTATTGAAAACAGCACAAAAACAGAACTTGCTCATAATGAGCAAATTATGGATTTCCATGATTTTGCCTATATGATTTTTAAGTCGTATGCTGCTGATTTGTTGTATGTTGGAAAGGGTTAACAATAGCCGACTTCTCAATAATTTTCCACAAACAGACACATTTGACGCATCATCTTCGAGTTTGTGATAATTCTTCTTCCATCTTTTCTATCAAAAGCGTCGGTAAATGAAAACGATATCAGAGTGTATTTCAATTGGTTTAGTATAAATCAGTTTTTCAGTCAAAATCGTACCTGAAGCGAGACGATTTTAAATTGTTTATTTTTTCTATCACATGACTGGACACTGTTAAATTGACACATTCAAGGGAGGTCCTATTACTTTTAGCCGGGACACTTAAGGATGAATAACTGTTGAAAATGGCGAAAGAAAATGTAAGTGCAGTTTATTTTTAAACTAAGTAAATCACTCTTTAATTAGCCCAGTAGAATCAGAAATAGTTAAAGTTGTATTATAATGAAAATTATAATAAAAGGCAATTTGTTCCGGTACACGATCCAAATTTATTTAAATATATTCTTTTTATGTGGAATATTAGGTCAGTATCTGACAATTTATAATACCATTGGCGCATTTCAATTCCGCATATTTTCTTTCATCAATATTACGGAAACAATGTAGTTTTCAACTGAGTTTTGTTAACTCACTCTTTATGCTAGTTAAGAGTATCTAATATAATTATTTCTTGATGAAATTTACTGTTATGACCAGTGAGTAAATCGGAATATGTGTCGAGGGCTTGGCGTGAAACGGTTGTAACTAAAAACCTATTTTGAAAACCGTTGCTTTGACCCCTTTGTAAACAATGCAAATTTAGATGCCATTGCTCAGAACGAGCAATGGCACCTAAATTTCCATTGTTTACCAAGAAAAATGAGTTTACGCTTATAAAGATTTTATGGCGAGGTGATAAACCTTGGTAAAAAAAATAGCAATTTTAGTTTCAACCATTTCACACCAAGCCCCCGATGTACATTCAACTGTTATTTGTCAAAATTATTCAACCGAAGATCATGTGATTAATCATTAATAATAGTTAGATTATTTGACCGGTGTTCCAGAACAATCAATACCTGCCCGCGCATCCATGCTATAACGATCCAAGTGGATACTGTTTATTATAAGTTAATTGAACCCTTTGAATAATAAGCGAACAGTTTTAAACAGTCAGATCAGACTGCGCGGATGATTTTCTGGCTAATTTAGATGTTCACTGGTCGCAAATGTGTTATTATAATGGGCATCGCTCATTAGTCTTAAATACTTAACTCTTTCAGCGCCAAAGGCAATACTGAGGTTTTTGCAAACAATGCTGATTCAGGCGAGTCAGCTCGTAACGAGCTGTCTCACCTGAAATCAGCATTGTTTGCCTTTTAGTTATCAAAATAGTCCAAAATTGTATTACATGAGAAATGGAGACGCCCGATTTTGAACATGGAAGAGTCTACTTTAAACAATTCGGCGCTGAAAGAGTTAAAAGCAATTATTAGCTCGTCTGTTTATCGAAGAAAGAAAGTGGCGCTATTATGATACCCTTCGATTTGTCGTCTGCGTCGCGTTCACAAAACACGAACCTTACCTCATAACTCAAAAACAGTTTCATTTATGCAAATGAAACTTAGTACACATGTTCCTAGAAACAATACGCATGTCTATACCAAGTCACATAACTCTGGTTTTAATATTTATTCAGTTATGCTCATTTTTGTAATTAGAAATTCCTACACACAGTTTAACCTTGCCAATGACTAAAACGGCATTAATAAACTTGGGTTGGGAATCATGGATGCTTAGGCAGATACTAATATATACTCATCACATACATTGTAACGTTCATTTTACCGAAGCTATGCCAACTGTATTTTAGCGGGACATAAATGACACAATTGGGATACAGCAAGATGGCAACTTCAGATATTCTGAAGACAAGATAATCGACGGTGGACGCAGGTATGAAAGGGACTGTCTCACAATGTTTATATAAACACTGAGTATTATGAATACGTTTATATAAACACTGAGTTGTATAAACACTGAATATTATGAATAAGTTTATATAAAAACTTAGTATTATTTAATGTTTATATAAACACGGAGTATTATGGACATGTTTATATAAACACTGAGTATTATAATCACGTTTATATAAACGCGGAGTATTATGAACATGTGTATATAAACGTTAAATTGTATGAACATGTTTATATAAACACTGACCATAATGAACAATTATATTTACAGAGCATTGTATTTCAACATGGTACGTATATAAAAGAGAATTTGTCCTCGTCAAATATAGGAATTTTAATCCATCGTATTGTATTTGCGTAGGATAATATTTCAGTTATAAGACGGGAACTCCTGTGTGAGTTACCAGTACCTCTGGTCCATTTATCTTGACGTATTTCAGTTATATCACGGGATTTCCTGTGTAAGTTACCAGTACTTCTGGTCCATTTATCTTGACGTATTTCAGTTATAACACGGGATTTCATTTGTAAGTTATCAATACTTCTGGTCAATTTATCTTGACATATTTCAGTTATAACACGGGATTTCCTGTGTAAGTTACCAGTACTTCTGGTCCATTTATCTTGACATATTTCAGTTATAACACGGAATGTCCTGTGTAAGTTACCAGTACTTCTGGTCCATTTATCTTGACGTATTTCAGTTATATCACGGGATGTCCTGTGTAAGTTACCAGTACTTCTGGTCCATTTATCCTGACATATTTCAGTTAAAACACGGGAAATCCTGTGTTAGTTACCAGTACTTCTGGTCCATTTATTCTGACACCAGTGAGTGATTCGTGATGCTAATCCCACAAACCTGAGCGCCAAAGAGGAGAAGCTATTACCACCATTGTTCAAGTCTTTGGCGTGACCCGATCGGGGATCGCATCAGATGCGGACGCTCCATCACTACACCACCGGGACGATGATGACTTATGGAATTATTATAGATTTAATATTCTTTTTTTACTTATACAAATACATGTATCTCGTCATTTACATCAACACATTAATACGTGAACATTTAATAGTTATACGAAATAACTTGAAGTTTTACGGTTTTTAGTATAACTAAATTTATCTGATACTAAATGAAGAAATAGGATTGAACCATAAAAGCTAAAACTTATAGCAGTTAAGGAGAGTGTGATTATAACAATTGTTGAAATACTTATCCTATAATATATTCATACTGTCAATCACTTGAACATGTTTTATTAATATGCATGTTGACTATCATGTCATATCTGATATATTTTTTTATTATACCTCAATTTCATTGTCCATATAAAACTCCCATTGACAAAAAGTTGCTATTTTTACTTTCAAGACAAATGTACCACGTGACCATGGGGCAGTTTTTGTACTGTCTCACGGCGGTATGCAAATTTGTTACTGTCTCACGGCCGTATGCAAATTTGTTCACTGGCAGGTAGGATGTTAATGAAACTCATTAAAACTAGACATGTAGAACGCTCTATGTTGTACTTTTGTGCTATGAAACATTTTACAGATCATAGAATAATTATAATTTTATTATTTATATTTCATTATTTATTATTTTATTATTTTTTGGTATAATAAAATAAATAACAAATTGCTTTGAATTGGACAGTAATATTGTCATCCTTCGGAGAAATACTGTCACCCTCTCCTGCAGCTCGCGTGACAGTATTCTCCTCAGGCTGAAAATATTACTGTCCAATTCAAAGCAATGTGTTATTTATATAATATATGTTGTTAAACAGTTGAACAATCACAAATGTTTTTACAGTAAATAAATCTTATATATATAAATTCTTATATATATATTTATATATATATATAAATTCTTATATATATATTTATATATATATATATATGTTATATTATAACACTAAGTCTCAACCTGTATAAATAACTGCACCAATTTGGAAGTTCATCAAATACATGTTTTGTTGTTAAACATTGCTCCCTGTAGTGGTCTCTCTTACATTTAACATGATCTAAGTGTTTTTGGGACTTTTCTAGCTTTTCAGTCTTTTCTTTCTCAGTTAAATTACCACAATGTGAAATTTCATGCAAATGTTTTTGACATTTAACACAAAGGTCTGTTGCTGGTTTCATAACTAACATGTAAGGGCATTGCTCCAGGCGTTTTTTTAATTGCTGACAAAGAAACTTTCCTGTAATTACGGCTGTCAGCAGATTCACAATACAATGACTGTATATCAGCTTTATTTGTGTCTGATGGGAGGAGTATGCATTTTTCATTGCTACATTTGGGCAGTCTAACTGGTAATGGAAGTCCATTATTAAATGCATATGTTGTTTTTATTTCCATGAATACGGGGCTCGAAACCATTTTCATCAACAGTTTTCCTATTAAGACCATAAGCAAATACAAACACTTCCCTACACACTTGTTTTTCCCCCAACATTTTTTTGGGCCTGACCCTCTCTCTTTCTTTGGCTTTATGTTTACTAGAATCTGTAAGTTCACTGTTTTGTCTGTGATGGAAAAGCTGCACCTTTACTATACAATCAACCTCAGATTTTGTTCTTTCGAGTCAACTGAGTCTGTAGTCTTTAAGTTCCCCACAACCTAAAACTTGACTACATGGTTTAGCATAAAGGCAAGCACAGCCATAGCCATTATTTTGAAAATGTTTTTCCTTAGCCTCTTCTGAAGCATGGGAAATAATGTCACACAATTCATTTGACAAAGTGTCACTATCTGAATCAGAGTCTGAATACCTACTGCCATCGCTATCTCTATTTTCATCCACTATCTCTTCATGGCCGAAATACAATAAATTTACATTTTCAAGTTCATCAATACAATCCGGGTCGTAGTTCGAAATTAATTCATAGGGAATTGTACTTACTGCTGACTATCTCCCATTTTGAACAGAATTCATGAGTGAAATGAGTATTTTAAACCTATCTATCAAACTTTACTTGAGATAGACAGTCGAAATAAACAAACAACTGACATTTATTTCACTTCCGGGTCACATCAGTGCATTTTTTTTTCTAATTAAATCGAATATTAATTGGGGGGGGATTTCCATAATAATTATATTGATATAATATAATGCAACTTACCTTCACATAATCCTTTCTACAATCCTTTCAGTCTTCATCGCTATCCCACACAGAAAAAAAATCGTAACCTGTGTAGAAAAATTTAATAACAACAGGTGGTGGAGGTAAGGGTCGATAAGGGAAGGGAAATAATTTCAAAATGGGGTGTACAGGGTTTAAGAGTTTATTTCTTGATCATTTGGTCAGTTTTCTTTGCTGCCAACTCGTTTATTACACCAAATTATAGAAGAAATAAATCTTCAAAATTGAAATAATAAATGAGGTTGTTTGATTAAGTTTATTGAGAAATACGACGCGTCTCATTTGGCCCAAAAATCTCATGGCGCGTAACATATATTACTTCAAAAGTCATTTATGTAACCTGGTTGGCTAACCCTGTAAGCTTATTATTCCATTTTTAGCTTTATAAAAGTAATAATCTGTTCAAATACTACAATTTTTAAATCAAAATAATACTGTTAAGCTTTATTTTTGACGTGAGATATTGTGAAATGAAATGATTACCACAAACAACTATGGGAATTCTCTATGAAATTAAGTTAAATTATTTATTGAGTTTATAAGAAGAAAGAGGTATAGGGGAACATTTTATGAACAATTTCTCTTTTTGCCAGATTGTTTTCAAAAATGGGCAGCTGCAGCTGCGTCAGAGAGCGTCCATGTTTGGGAAAAGGTTAATAATAAACCTGTGTTTCGTTTCAATTGACAAGAAATGCACATAGAGTATTCGATCCCGTGGCGTCATGGTATCGGGAGCGAGAGGTTAAGGAAACAGAGAGAAAATACATCAATGCTGTCGGGGAAGGGGTTTCAGGACGTGCCGCTGCTTATGAGCTAGTACAGAATGGGAACACGGTATGTTACGACTTAAACCATAGTTAATCCATTTGGGCCCTTGCATTCAAAAATGCAAACGCTGGACAGAGTAGGTTGATACTAGTTTGTACATCGGCTCTATCTTATCATAATATACGTTAGTTGACAGAAGATTCTAATAAGCTTATGAAAGTAACATGTGAACAGTTTAGATGTTAATCAGACAGCATTAGCTTCTATACCAAGGAGAACGGTGCATATCCTTATGGCCGTCCAGTTGGGTGTAATTTGATTATTTACAAACGTAGTTTTGTAACATTAACATTACTGGTCGCGCTATGACTCTATCAGACTCTATCAGACCCATTGATTATTTTACATTGTCATACCCGTGATCAGATCATGTATGATACACACGAGCCATACATTTAAGAAAAAAGGAATTGAACTGAGTGTGCTTTTATAACAGTAATGTACATTTTATCGCACCACTTTTTGTATATGACATCCAAGCTTTAAATAGGTCTAATATAGTTGTATTAACGATTCTAACCATTATGATGTACATGATCGGGTCCGTTTTTAAAATCCTGAAATCTTGGGGAAAAGTATAAATCGTGAGTGTGTGCTCTTGTGTAACATGTTTGTGGTTAATCCCAAACCCATTCAGCTTCTTATTTTTAGAAAATCGATTTGAACTTCTTTTAGATGAATTTCTTCCCACTGGATAGACATGCCACTTTAACTTGAAGCATATAGTATATATTATGATCAATCACTCTGCATAGCTCCGCGGTCTGATCCGAATCTATTGTGTCCTCTGATAAGTCAAAGAAACTTAAAATAATAGTAAACTTGGATCGGGAATCATGGATTCTCAGGCAGATACTAATATATACTCATCGCAGACATTGTAACGTTCTTTTTCCTGAATCAATGCCAATTGTATTTTAGCCGCACAAAGAAGGCAAATTTGGTATCCAGCAAGATGACAACTACAGGGATTTAATGGGCACGATAACCGACGGTGGACTCAGGTATGAAATGGACTGTTTCACGATGTTTATATAAACACGGAGTATTGTGAACAATTATATTATTTCAACATGTCTATATAAACAATTAGCATTCTGAACAATTACATTATTTCAACATGTCTATATTGAGACTGAGTATTCTGAACAAGTTTATATGACCTCTGAGAATTCTGAACATTTTGATATAAACACTGAGTATTCTGAATATAATTATATAAACACTGACTATATAATGAACAATTACAGTTGCAGAACATTATATTTCAACATGAAACTTATATAAAGAGAATTTGTGCTAGTCAAATACAGGAATTTTAATCCATCGTGTTTATATTTGCGTAGGAAAAAATATTTCAATTATAATACGGGATTTCCTGTGTAAGTTACCAGTACTTCTGGTCCATTTATCCTGACACCAGTGAGTGACTCGTGAAGCTAACCCAAAATCCTAAGCGCCAAGGAGGGAAAGCCATTACCACCATTTTAAAGTCTTTGGCGTGACCCGGTCGGGGATCGCATCCGATGCGGAAGCTCCATCACTAAACCACCGGGGTGATGATGTCGTACGGAATTATCATAGATTTATGTTTATATATATTATTTGACTTATGCAAATACATGTATCCCGTCATTTACTTAAATAAATTAATGTGTGAACATTTAATAGTAATACGAAATAACTTGAAATTTATGATTTTAGTAGTAACTAAATGTATCTGATACTAAATGTAGTAATAGGATTTAACCATAAAAAGCTAAAACTTATGGCAGTTTAGGAGAGTTTGATTATAACAACTGTTGAAAGACTTATTATGAGCAATTTCTCTATTAGCCGCACAATTTTCAAAAGTCGGCCGTTGCAGCTGCGTCAGAGAGCGTCTATGTTTGGGAAAGGGTTAATACTAAACCTGTGTTTCGTTTCAATTGACAAGATATGCATATGCCGTGCATATGAACGATTCCAATAAATTAACGTATCATCAAGAGATGGTTAAGGAAACAGAAAGAAAAAACATCATTATTGTCGGGGCAGGAGTATCAGGACTTGCCGCGGCTTATGAGCTGGCACAGAATGGACACACGGTATGTTACAGTTTGACCATAGTTAACCCATTTACGTAGTGTTGTTACATTTATGTTACATAGTTATACCCATGACCATACCACGCACAAGCCATACATTTAAGGAAAAGGGGCTAAAAAAATAATTCAAAACCTGGTCAGAGTAATGTTCCTTGTATTGTTCCATTCGCCTGCTCACTAGGTGTCAGTGTTGCATGTTTAAACAGATTATGTCAAATAGAAACAAAGTTATAAACAATTAATGCATATTGTGACAGACATACGGATGGACAGACGGACAGACAGTCGGATGAATTGAAAGACAGATAGACGGAAATACAAATAGGCAGACGTCAGAGTTTAGAACCCGTAGCATCTGCCAACCCAACAGACCGGTGACGCGAGAATAAGAAAACCACCCAAATTCTGATTTATTAACTCCGTAAAAATAGCTTGCTTTACCATATAAAAACATGCAAAACGTGCAAAACGTGCAAACAAAATCAAAACACTTATAACGGATTTTTGCGGATTTTAGATATGTTGTTTTATGGCATGTATTGCTTATTTCGCGTAAAATTCGTATTTTTTTGCATTTTTTCCGGGTCAAGGCTTAACGACCAGCTTAATTGTCCTGTGACTAATCACATTAAGCAATATCTCTTGTTTAGCTAGTTTATGTGACGAGAGGGCTGTAGATGGATGAAAAGTGGTGAAAAATAATCCCTGATGCAGTCACTTGCTTTTTCTTGAAGCGATTCAACGAGCCTTCATAGCACTGTCATTTCTTATGTTTAACATAGGTCTACTAATGACTTTAAATATGGAAGTAGTGGCTTTGATGCATGGCATTCATGGTTTCCGGGATCAAATAACGACAGATTCGTCTGTTCCTTATGATAAGAACATACCGCTTGTATTGCAAGTTGACTCAGAAACATTGTAAGGACACGTTTCACTATTCAATTTATTGATAGATTGTTTGGGGTTTTAGGCTGCGTCCAACAATTTTTCTGTCATATCAAGGCGTTTCCTTGTTAAGTAACCAGTTATACTGTCCAATTGTCCTGACACCAGCTAATCAGTCGTAATGTTAACTCAACAAGCGCCAAGGAGGGCAGCCATTGCTACCATTTTTAAAGTCTTATTCCCAATAGGTGACTATACTGGAGGCACGGTCAAGGGTCGGGGGTCGTGTGAAAACAACGCGGAAGGGCTTTCAGGACGGTCTGCATTGCGAAGGTAGTACTTTTATTATCATTAAATAGCTTAGAACAAGAATCTAGATAACAATGTATAAATCGTAGAACCTTCCAACCTCGTGATTTACCTTAGTTCCGGACGTCATTATGTTCGTCCTTTTATCCAATGACTTTGTATTAGCAGTCACTTGAGATGTGTGTCACTATTTTCTGATGTCTTAATATGTTTAAATGCTTCTGTTCACGAACTTGGGAGACCCGTTTATATAATATATATGATACGTGCTCTACACAAAACAGCCTTAGAGTACTTTAGACAAGTGTAGAAAATGACTAATGTTCATTGTATTCCAGCAACTTTTGTATGCTTCTTTGACTTTTTGATGAACAATGTGGAACTGTATCAGACTATGCAGACATCAATGGCTATTCTTGAGGTACGCTCGTTGCAAATGCCTGACGGTTTGTTCATCGCCCCCATGGCACAATAATAATATTTGAATTGCAAGGTCATGCGAAGAAAAGATCAACCCTGTGGAGATTCCGAGAAAATAACTAAATTAACAACGAAACATCCCTTCTCTAAATCTAGATTAATTATATAACGGCATTTTAAACATTCATCAACCCCGTGCCATTTTCCTAGCCTTAGGCGATTTCTTTCCGCCCGAAATAAATCCGCTCTATCAGAGGCGTGTTGCTGTTAAGAAACTGATAAACTCAAGTATATCCACTCAAAATTAAAATGATACAAATATTTATTTGAACACCGATCGCGTTAGGCTAAATTTTCCCTCAAAAACGATTAACGATGAAAGCGACTTACTTTTGCCCTGTCCAAAGTTATGGAGATGCCGGTGACACGTGAGATATTCCACCTCGTGAAATGTACCCGATCGGTTGGAAAGATTCTAAGGAGGCCGTCAAACAACCCGAGTTATTCACTAATGGAACAACACTCATTATGCCAAACAGAAAGAAAGATAATATGAAAAAGAGATTGTGTTTCCTGCCTTGGCAGGTTGATTGAACCGTTAGGATCACTTTTCTGTCGTCTGTCTGTCTGTCTGTTCCATATGAGCCGCTTCAAACAATTTGAGATTGTAATTCATATTCGTAAAGTTAAGACTTGGACGAACTTGTGCGTCCGCACCGTCTAACCAGTCTTCACTTATCGCTAATATGTTATATAAACCCAACGGCACCTTCCGACAAAAAGAGTCCTAAGAATAATTAAATGATTGGCGTTGATAAATTCATCATTGGTTACTGTTAATATCTATAAATTCTAAAATAAGAAATTATTTTGATATAAAATGAAAAACATTCCTATAGCGTATTGAATAAACAGTTAGATCCAAGAATAATTTAGATTTTTTACGGGAAGTGTAAATGAAGATTTCATTTCTGTTACCGTTCCCACCATTTAGACATATTTTGGAGCATCTGCAACAGAGACCAAATTGGGAAATTGCTCAATATGAGCAATTTCTCCTTTTGACTTAATGTTTTCAACCCAATTGAAGTTAATGATTTCAACCAATAGAAGATTTATGCTTTCATTTAAATAAGTATTGCATAGTTTGCCTAAAATGCTTTCAAAGTCATCGGCTGCAAATTTGTTGTATGAGAGAAAGGGTTACCGTGACGAAACATGTATCTTGCAGGAAGTGCCATGCGACTACCGTATAATCATTACCTGACCCTACACTACATCGATTTGTTCGATGTCGAAATAAGAGATTTCCAGAATGAAAACGACAAGGGCTACCTGTATATATATGGAGACAAAATTAGAATCAGCGGTAATTGTTTTTTATAATAATAAAGTTTGTTGAAATATTGATTTTCTTACGGTCGTTGGTATATGCATTAGTGTGTGAGTGTGTATATCTCCGTACTGTGAGTACTTTGCTCTTAATGTATCTCCGTACTGTGAGTACTCAGGTCTTAATGTATCTCCTTACTGTTAGTACTCTGTTCTTAATGTATCTCCGTACTGTTAGTACTCTGTTCTTTATGTATCTCATTACTGTGAGTACTCTGATCTTAATGTATCTCCGTACTGTGAGTACTCAGGTCTGAATGTATCTCATTACTGTTAGTACTCTGTTCTTAATGTATCTCCGTACTGTGAGTACTCAGGTCTGAATGTATCTCATAACTGTTAGTACTCTGTTCTTAATGTATCTCCGTACTGTTAGTACTCTTTTCTTTATGTATCTCATTACTGTGAGTACTCTGATCTTAATGTATCTCCGTACTGTGAGTACTCAGGTCTGAATGTATCTCCGTACTGTGAGTACTCAGGTCTTAATGTATCTCCGTACTGTGAGTACTCAGGTCTGAATGTATCTCATTACTGTGAGTACTCAGGTCTTAATGTATCTCCGTACTGTGAGTACTCAGGTCTTAATGTATCTCCGTACTGTGAGTACTCAGGTCTTAATGTATCTCTGTACTGTGAATACTCAGGTCTTAATGTATCTCCGTACTGTGAGTACTCTTTTCTGAATGTATCTTCGTACTGTGAGTACTATTTTCTGAATGTATCTCCGTACTGTGAGTACTCTGTTCTTAATGTATCTCCGTACTGTGAGTACTCAGGTCTTAATGTATCTCCGTACTGTGAGTACTCAGGTCTTAATGTATCTCCGTTCTGTGAGTACTCTGGTCTTAATGTATCTCCGTACTGTGAGTATTCTGGTCTTAATGTATCTCCGTACTGTGAGTACTCATGTCTTAACGTATCTCCGTACTGTGAGTATTCGTGTCTTAATGTATCTTCGTACTGTGAGTAAACTAGTCTTTATGTATTTGTATTTCCGTACTGTGAGTACTTTAGTCTTTATGTATCTCCATACATTACGAGCAGATCATTATTTTATTAAAAGATGTTTGCGGATGCATTTTTAGCTAAATAGGCCTTGACGTATATTTAATATAAAGCAACTAAAATTAAAAGATGATAAGTATTTTGAAGACGCACTTTCCTTTTTTATCTGATTAGAATGGAAGACAGAAAACAAAAAGTGGACAGGCAAGTGGTTTCCAGGATGGGACGCAAACATCCCAAAGTGTATGGAGAAAAAATGTCATGGGATATGTAAGTAAAGAGAGAGAAAGAGAGAGGGGAGAGACATACAGACAGAGAGACAGAGAGAGAAAGAGAGAGAGAGAGAGAGAGAGAGAGAGAGAGAGAGAGAGAGAGAAAGAGAGAGAGAGAGACACACACACACACACACACACACACACACACACACACACACACACACACACACACACACACCACACCACACACACACACACACACACACACACACACACACACACACACACACACACACACACACACACACACACACACACACACACACACAGGGAGACACACAGAGAGAGAGACAGATAGAGACAGAGAGACAGAGACAGACAGACAGACAGACAGACATTCTTATGAAGTGTACTTGTGGGGTTATTTCCTTTGATGTTTTTTTGTGGGGTGCACCCCACAAGTATGCAATTCATTCCGTAATAACTTCCCTTTTACGGAATGAATAAAATTAATGTGCAAATGAGATACCCGTTATAAATAATAATAAAAAACTATTTATCTAAGTGTCTTTATAAGGGTGGTTTGTGGTCACCCCACAAGTACTCGTCCAGACAGACAGAAAGACAGACAGTGACAAAAACCCACACACACATTTATACATATATTTATATACTCAACCCATTTTTATTTTAATATTGCAAATAATCACATAATTATTATATTAATAGAAACAATAGTTTTTAAAAACCAAACACAATTAATGGCAACAACCATCAAGTTGGTACGTTTCCCATTTCAACGTGAAATTATATGCATTTTATATGTGACAATAGTTATTAGTGTTATATATTCGACTTCTTTTTAAATACTTACATGTGCTGATACACCTGTTTATGTAAGGACATTACAAATATCATGCACTTTGTATGAATTATTAATAACAGACGAGCATTTGCCACTATTCATCTTGTTAATCTTATTTCATAAATGGTTATTTAATAGAAATAATAGAAATCTATCTTTTGATGATTATAAAGCTCTGTTCATCATATAAATATATAACTGTTCAATGGTGGCATTTAGCCTACGGAATAAATATTTAAAAAAAAAAATTGTTTAAGTTAATATATAAAAATTAAAAAAAAATGTTTCATTTAAACTTTAATTGGATTATTTAATTTTGATGCTTTATATTTTGATATTACAATGTATGAATAAGATGTATATAAGTTTATTTATCTATGTGCTTGTCAATAATAGATATATCAATTTCCGATTTCCAGTGGACCTGTATGACCAGACCTTTAAGCCAGTTAAGGAAGAACTTGGAAAAAAACTGACTGAGCGGGAATGGCAGAAATTTATCGAGAAATGGAGCGTGCTTTCTGTAGAGGAGTTTTTAAGGAGTACCATACATCAGGTTGAAGATGGTAACGAGCTGCGCCCATGGCCCGAGGCAGCAATACTGGCTTATAAGGTGCAATTATAATCATCGGCATTGTATATTTATTTATAAGTTTGGAAAAAGGTATAGTCCGTTTGAACTCAACTATCGCATGCTGTATACATAACAAGGTCAGTTCACAACTAGCGATAGAGTATTCTACCCTTGTTATAATTTCCTCAGGCGAGAGACGAATAATTAACATGGACTATAGAAAGTATCAATATTTTATCAAGATGCATGTTTATACTTTTTAATGTTGTTTTAATAACTCAAGTCAAAAGGGAAACAGATACAGATATATTTTGGAATAAATATAAGCCTGATGTCTATTTCAAAGAAATAAAATTATAATGATACGGACTTTATTAATAATAAAGAAATAAATGTTCCAACAACACATTTTTGCACATTGTCATTATTCATTTTCCAATTTAATAAGTGATTGGCAGTAATTGAATAATTAAGGATGTTAAAACAGAATTAATTTAACCAATTCCCATTTGCAGACGCGTTTTACGCATTTGATATTTCTAACTGTGTTCAAAAGGGAAAATCTCATTTATATATATTTGTTATATGCTTGCCTAGAAACTTAAAATTGCAAACCGATCAAGCAAGTCCATAACTCATATAATTAAAATGAATACCCCAACTCAATAACACCTCATTGGCGATGTCAGAATCTGCCTTTAGCAGTTCGCAACCAGTGGTGATCCAGATGAGCCTGTGGCAGTAGCAGCCTTTTTACTATTTCGATGCTCGACATCTAGTCGTACACATATCACAGAAGGCACAGGAGAACGCATTTACTATAACTACTATATAACATAACTATAAAATAAAGCTTTTTGAACGTACTTGCCTCTCTTTTCAAAACCTTCGCATGTCTGTTTCCGTATGAGGTTGGTCGAGTCGCGATAAGCCAGTCTGTAATGACCAGGGATAGCTTCTTTCCGATTTTTGAACAAAAGAGTAATTGTGAATAGCTTCATTTGTCTGCCATCAATGGGCTAGAACAGGTATATTTTGAAAGTTGTCTTGGACGAATTTTTTTAGGCGTTTTAGTGCAAGGAAATCAGTTTGGTCATGTCAACTAGCCGCCATGAAATAACTGAAAAACTGCTGAAAGAACATTAACCAACTATACATTAGGTATAACATGGTCATTTTGTATTTTAGGTTACGTCTTATATGCCTCTGCTTGGCTGGGATCTAGTGAGTTTTTTGCGGGAGGATCTCGGTGAATGGTGGAAAGATCCATTATACACGCCTACTTATGGCATGGACACTCTGCCGAAATCCATGGTAAAGAAAAGCACCAATGGATGGAATAAGAATGTCAATTTGTCCAAAAATATAGTCTTTGGATTTCGTGTCAATGCAGTTGATGTTCTTGAAGACGAACAGAAGGTCAGGATATCAGGGGTCAACACATCGTCCGGGGTCTACCAAGAATATGTGGGAGATGCTGTAATAATGACAGTACCTCTGAATATATTGCGACAGATAGATATTCCATCCTTCGACATTAAACAAAGAAAGGCCATGGCCGGTGTGACTTACGAAGCTTCAACAAAAATCATGCTGCAGTGTAAAACAAGATTTTGGCAGAAAGATGTCGGCCAAGGAGGTTTCAGCAGGACGGACATGCTGATTGGCCAGCTCCATTATCCTGATCACGACAATTCCGACATTCCTGATGACGCACGAGGTATTCTTCTTGTTTATACCTTGGGACAAGACGCCCTCGCATTTGGAGCCGAGACAAAACAGTCAGCTCTCTCAAATGCAATCAAAGAGATTTCCAAGATTCACCCAGAAATTCTCACGGAGTTTGAAGTTGGCAATATCCAAGCGTGGTACAGCGACCCTAGTTCACAAGGAGCTTTCGCTCTGCTGAAGCCTTTCGAATATGTTAACTCCATGAAGACTCTGATAACTCCATCAAAAGGTATTTACCTTGCCGGGGAAGCGCTTTCGTGGTCTAATGGATGGATACAGGGCGCAATCTTTTCTGGGCTGAGGGCGGCGTTTTCTTTAACAGCTAACAGTGTGGACCAAACAACAGATACTGTCCCTTGTTGCCCTCTAGATCCCTTTTTCATATACTAAAAACAGTACACACAAAGGTTTCCACTCCCACATATACAGACGCTTCCTGATGCTCCTGTAGCAGAATACTTTAAAAACACTATAGCATCAGGAGCAATTGCTCATAATGAGCATTTCATCCTTTTGTCAGAGTGCTTTCAACCCTGTTCCACAATTACACTCTCATTTAACTATATGTAATGTATATGAGAAGGGTCAATTATAAGGCACGGTAAATTCTGTATGTTCTATAGGTTCTTAAGCGTATGACAAAACTATATACTTGACACATTTTCAATAATCCACGTATTTCGTTGAGATTTATTTGTCTTTTAGCTGCAATCGTTTGGGAATAATACAGTCTTTTAAAACGCTGTCTATATCTAGCTTAATCAATTAAAGATGAATAGATTACAAGAAAAACGGTTTTACAAAACTCCAATCAATTAGTCTGTTCTTTTATGTTGAAGCCTTTTTATTTTCATAACATATGAGCTGTTCCACGAGAAAACAATCATTATGTACTCTGCGAAATATATCGATCCAGATCAGACTGCGTAGTTCACGCAGGCTAATCCGGGACGACACATTCCGTCTCAGGGGGATAGAGGTATAGATAAATGCTTCCTGGAACAGAACATCCACAGTAGACGAAAAGTGTTTGTCCGGGTAAGCTTACGCGGCATACCTAGGCTGATTCGGGTCAATACTTAACGCAGAGTCCACAATGTTGGTTTTCTCGTGAAACGGCTCATATTTGATACCATACTCAAAGCAATTCGATTGTTTGATGTATAAATCGTGATGCCACACGCCGTCAGATCGGATGAAAGTATGACAGTTTGTTATGAAATGACCATTTCATCAACAACAAAAAAAAGAAAAATATAAAATATTGTCCAATATTTGTGACAGTTTTTATTTGTAATACAATTCGTTAAACCGGATGAAAGCATGACAGTTCGTTATGAAATGACAACAAAGAATAATAATATATAAAAAATTGCCCAATATTTGTGACGGTTTTTATTTGTAATATTAGTCGTCAGATCGGATGAAAGCATTACAGTTCGTTATGAAATGACAATAACATCAACAAAGAACATTAAAATATAAAAAAAATCCCAATATTTGTGACGGTTTTTATTTATAATATTAGTCGTTAAATCGGATGAAAGCATTACTGTTCGTTATGAAATGACAATTTCATCAACAAAGAAAAATAATATACGATATTTTCCAATGATGCTTCATTTCTTTAATTTAATTCCTCACATGAGAACTATTTTTTGTTAACACATTGGAAATGTGTTTCATCCGTTGTTTCCATTTATTTATTAAAACGAAATCACGTTGTTGGGCGGATCTCAATTCTGCAGACTAAAAGTTTTCCTTCAAAGTCAGAGCTTTTATACTCATAAGCGAAGCATAGTGGAGCGTATTCTTAACAGCGGAGAAGTGGGTTAAATAATATTAGCCACCGAAATCCAACCACATACGGAGCATCGTAGCTATATTACATGGTGTCCAACTGGATCTTCTTTAGTACATGTATGAATATGCTTTGTATGACGAAATACATATATGTTGTATAAGTTAATAAAATATATTCTTTTCTATTCTATTTTATTATATTCATAAGAAAGAAAAAATCGCTTATTCGCGACAATGATAATTAAAAGGCAATTGCCACATTTGCTTTTTAATGATTTTTTAATGGTTATTTTGGTATCATTTCTAAACGCGTTCTCTTTAAATTCATTTGAATTTCAAAACATTGTTCTGGATCACATGTTTATTCATATTCACTGTAAAACTGCTGAACGAGTTATTGAATAATCCGACATTGAAATCAGATAAGTCTGATATCATATGAGCAATTATCATAATTACAAACACTGGACTCACCTCGCAGTAACTCGAACAAATAAATCGTGTCCACCGATTATCTCGAACGAATCTCGGTCCGGATCTGTCTTTTGAAAATAGGTTAGCAGCAGTTCTAACTACTACTGGCTCGTTTTCTTGATATCATTTGATCACTTTCGTTAACAAACCATATAAGTGAATTAATCAGCTGAATTTAACTCAAACATGTCGACAACTCGAAGAAATTAATGGGTCCCTTTGGGCTTTTATCTATCCATAGTCCACTGTACTTACGAGGGACGTTCGGACAGTTTTGAGACTAGCTTTGTTCTTTAATGTTAAGTCGGAAACAGTTTATATACTAGTTTATAGTCTTGACCGTTCTCACCAGCCTTTGAGGATGCGTGTACGACTGGATGTCGGACAGAGAAGAGATCGTGTCACGTGACCCTTTCTTATTATCCCTTATCAACATACTAAGAGTAACGCCTCGGTGGTGTAGTGAAAGAGCGTCCGCCTTGGGTGCAGGAGGACACGGGTTGGATTCCTGGCCTGGTCATACAAAATACTTTATAATGGTAGTAATGGCTGACCTCCTTGGCGCTCAGGGTTGCAGGTTTAGTGTTACGACTGGCTGGCTGGTATCAGGATAAATGGACAAGTAGTAATAGTAACTTACCCGGAAAACGCCGTGATATAACTGAAACATTGTAGAAAGCGGCGTAAATCACCTAAACCATCAATTTAATTATAACATGCCTTTGGGTGTATAGTTACATCGTCTTACGCTACTCTTTTATTTCGTGTGTAACTCTTTCAGCGCCGAATTATTTAAAGTAGACTCTTAGATGTTCGAAATCGGGTGTGTCCATTTCTCAATTTATGAAAGTTTTGGACTATTTTGGTAACTAAAAGGCAAACAATGCTGATTTCAGGTGAGACAGCTCGTTACGAGCTGACTCACCTGAAATCAGCATTGTTTGCAAAAACCTCAAGTAATGGTAACTTACCCGGAAAACGCCGTGATATAACTTAAACATTGTTGAAAGCGGCGTATACCACCAATAAATTATACTGAAAATCTAATACAGACGACTTTGAAATAATCTGGTAGATAATCTGAAAATGTTCAATTTATGTTAGTATACTTATTAAATAGAGCTGAAGATATTATGAGTAAATGCTCATTATGATTCATTTCTCACTCGGCACAATGTTTTCAACATTCGACTGCTGCAGAGGCGTCTAAAAGCGTATACATGATGGATAGGGTTTAATTGTAATACATATGTATAAGCGGGAACCAGAAGTTGTGGTTGGTACTTAATTTTCGCTTTTGTTCAGGGAGATCCTAGCCTTCAGTAATCACTGAAACTACATGGATTTCGTACATGATAAACCTATTGAATTTAATGTCACAGGCATTGATGGTTCTATATATATATATAACATCGATATCTACCAAAAAGTAAAGTAGACATCCTAGTCAATAAAGTACTCGCCCATAAAGTTATGTGATTCAGCCGCGAACTGACTGTATGTTTTTCTCTCCCAGCCGTCCACTTGAAGCGTAACAATTGGAAATACATATATATATATATATATATATATATATTTACATATACCATCGTTAAAGATATATAATACAAAGAGTGTTTGAGGTACAATGAACGTTCAAACAGCTGAAGAACATATGATATGTTTTATCAATCGACAAAAGAATTGTGGATATCGTTTATTTCATTTTCAAACTACAAAATCCGTTCGCTCCATTTTTATAACGATGAGTTTGGCAAATATGCTCATTCTGAAAGTATTGCCCCCAAACGAAGGTGTTGTTAAAGGAAGCACGTGTAATCCATATCTTTCTCCCGTGTATCTCCATCCTGCATACGGGTATATTCCAGCTGGTATCTGTATTTCTACTGTTGATATATAGTCTGGTTACTGATGTCAACAGATAACCAACCTACAATAAGTGTTGTCATTGAAATATCTGATGCCAGGTTCTGTTTCGCTAATGGCTTGTCTCACAATAGGTATGTGTAGCCGTTATTGTCTTCTTGTAAAACACCATGGAAGAAAGACTCACCGATACGAGATAGAAGATCCCCAAACACCATTTAAGGAATACGCACCAATACGAGATAGAAGAACCCTAAACACCATGGAAGAAAGACTCACCGATATGTACATTGTATAGAAGGTCTCCAAACACCGTGGAATAAAGACTCACCAATAAGAGATAGCAGATCCCCAAACACTATGTAAGAAAGACTCACCGATACGAGATAGAAGATTCCCAAACACCATGGAAGAAAGACTCATTGATACGAGATAGAGGATCCCAAAACACCACGGAAGAAAGACTTACCGATACGAGATAGGAGATCCCCAAACACCATGAAGACACTTTCATTGCGAAATTGTTGTCATTTGAAGTCGTCAAGTCATTTCTACAAAATAGTGTGGTGCAGTCGGGACTATTTGCCTATACATACCAAGTCGCCTTGTCTATACTAGAACTAGCCAGAATCACCAAACCACGCACCCCGTAAACTGACTGAGCCTTCTCCGAGACACATTTCAGAGTACTATTTTCAGCTCCAGCGGGTTATTAGTAGGCTGCTGTTAAATGATGATTCTTTATGATCTGAGTAGGTTCCGACGCTGACGCCTTGCTCATTATTAACAATATGTATGACAATTTATCACGTCAATGGCATTCACAACATCTGATAATACCCTTGCACCGATGTATGTATTTGCGAAGTAGTCGTCTTTGGCTTGAGCACTTGGGGGCAAGATCTGGGTCCGTTTCATCCCAATTAAGATAGTGATAGTTACGGGCGTACGAGGCTATCTTATTATATAACAATGGTCCTTCACCCGGTGCCAGTGAATCGCTGTATATATCGTAGCTCCATTCCCATAATCCGTTTACTCCAAGAATCTGCCGGATTGATTTTGTTTGAGGCTTGAAATACAACATCGGGCCCAAAATTACACGCTCAGTCCATGCATCGATCTCGAATTAATATACATGTTTATAATTTGATTGTTTCAAGTAGTATTTCAGCATTATAAAACAATCAAGATGCCGAGCACTTACTTTAAATACAGCACAGATGATAGAAAATCAAGCAGTGGGTCGGAAGGCGTTTTTTTGAAAAATATTTTGATTGGTTGGATAAACACCATGAACTCTAGGGCTTGGTTTGGTAAATGATCCCTTGTTTCATGTGGGTAAGGGTCAACTCATGTTGATTAGAATGATAAAATGTCCTGTAACTGCTGATTTAGTATTGAGTGACACATACCAATGTTAGCGAAAAAGGAGATCATATACCCCTTGTTTTAATTAACTTAACCGTGAACCTATTACTCAACAGTATGCTCTACGTTTTCCCATATATGATTAAACAGTGCGTTCAGTACTTTGATATCTATAAAATTACAATGTCACATTTATCATATTTTGGTACGCGTCACATCCTCTTTCAATGATGCGTATGTAACCAAAAGTGTTGTATGTAGTATGGTTAAGGAAATAATTATGAATAAAATTGAATACTCATCCGAAGATGAGTACACACTGTTGGACGTATAGATTACATCATATACAATAAAACTATTATTGACAATACAATAATTTTTTTATTTGACGTATAGATTACATCATATACAATACAATACAATTATTTATTTGACGTATAGATTTCACTATATATACAATACAATAAAGCTATCATTTGACGTATATATTACATCATAACCAATACAATATAAATATTATTTGACGTATATATTACACCATATACAATACAATACAAATAATACTTGACGTATAGATTACACCATAAATAATACAATACCACCACTATAGGATGCATAGGTTACACCATATAAGTACAATACAAATAGTGCTTGACGTATTGATTACATCATATACAATACAATACAAATAGTAGTGGACGTATAGATTACTTCATATACAAAACAATACAAATATTATTGGAAGTATAGATAACATCATATGTAGTATACAATATACATATTCCAAACAAACAATATGCTCATAGATAATAATATAAAAATACAAACTGAGACATGGTTTGTTACGGAAGATATCCGAATGTAATTGAAAATAGGATGGACATTTTTGGTAGAATTGCGATAGCAAGGCTACCATAGTTTCAGGTGAAGTTTTGAAGTCACGTGATGTAAATGCTGAGACCACCATTTGTACTAAATTCAGTACGCCAGAAATAGTGCAAATAATTCTTGACTAAATTACTAATGCAAACATAAGCAAATGTCAAAAAAGTAAATCCACTTATTGTCTCTCTGAATGTGTAAATATCATATTTGAGTGTAATTAAGGTTAAGGATATCACTATGCAAACTCCCCCTATATCCTCCAGTGTGTTCAACACTGCCTGAACAAATTACTCTTTGATACCTCTGGTAACAGAAATAGTTGAGCAACATGTATTTCTATTTTTTTGTGATATTTGAATAGCCCTTTTTTTCCGCTTGCAAATGTAATTGCAGCAGACATCTTTTAAAAACATTGTGGCAATGTTTTCTATGCTTTTCTGAACTATTCAGAAAATGAAACCTGATATGTCAACCTTACCCACATACAGACCTCTTATGACGTCTCTGCAGCAGACGACTTTTGAAAATATTGTGGCAAAAGAAGACATTTCGTGGTATATTTGTGTTCTACGGAGAACTTACTGTACATTCAGAAAGGTGAAAATTTGCCAAATTTTAAAAATAATCTCGTCTGAATTAGCTTGTCTGATTCCAATAAAATGTTGTATAACGTTTTCATCGGATAACTCTCTACACAAATAATCACATTAATTGGTTGTTAAACACGGCAATCAGGCGGATTAAAAAAGGGGCAAAATGACAACATTTTAAAACTACATTCTTATGAAAGTGCTTGTCTGATTTCTAGATAATTCAGCAGAACTGTTCATTCAGTGACCCTCTACATGTTTTAAGTGTTATTTATTGGTTGAAAGTCATAGAAACGAGGTGGTATCTGAAGAGGTTAAAATTGAACGTTTAGCTTTCTCATCCTTATCCACTGGACAAAACACAAGGAGTGTTCTTTTGGCTGTACATTTCTTAAGATCCCTAATGTTTGTTTCATTATTGTTTGAATCTGTTGTTATCACGTGCATATTAAATGCCCCCATGTGAACACAATGTTCAAATGAGATCTGTAATTTTATAACTCTTGTTTTGAATAGTTCATTTACTTTCCTAACAAAATAGCCAAATAAATCCCACAAATTGCGCATATTTCTTTTGCTGTTCACAGTTGTACACATCGGAGGCGATCATTTATGTTCTGAAGCTTTCAACCCAGCCATTGAGCTTACCCGGAAGCACAAACTAGTCTCGGTCCGAATCTACATGTACATTACTAGATTTTAAATTACGTCACTAATTAAAATGAAACGTGCTCATTGCCTTTTTTTTTAGAAATAGCTCAGAGTTGTGCTCCATTGACACACTCGTAGTTAACTAAAACATCAGGAATGCCTTCAGTGAGTTTAAAACAAAATTGACGTATTGCACGTTTTGGACATGGACATATTGACCTATTTCACATAACTTTTCGTCACGACTTTTTAACAACTATTATCCTAAATATACTAAGTACACACAACACAAATCTTAAATTTCAACCATAGTAGACTGACTGAAATGTTCTCTCAAGAAACAAGTAAACAAAGAAGGAACTAGTAATGCTGACTAGTCTATTATTGAATGGTATTACTCTTCACAAGAAGCACCATGTCATCAATTGGCCTTGTATTACTTAAACATTTCCCATCTTTGAAAACGACAACCTCGCCCTTCCGAATAAGACCGTCTGAGCTAGGAAAGACCTTTGAAATAAGCCCCATCGGCCAACAATTGCGGGCAACATCTTTATCATTCAAGAGGTCAACATCACCTATTTCAACAGGATTTTGATCACTATTCCAAATCCTTCAGTTTTGCAAGGTTTGCAGGTACTCCTGCTTCCATTTCACCCAAGACTGATCCGCAAGAAGCTGAACTCGTTTCCACTGATCTCTGATCATTAACTTAACATCCATATCTCCAACAGGTTGTTCATTTTTTAGAAACTTTTGTGTTAACAGATGGACTAAGAACCTCTGGGTTTTCACAATCACTAGAGACTGGAACTAAAGGGCGTGCGTTTATAATAACACTGACTTTTGCCATCAATGTTACTAAGACATCATGCGTCAGATGTTTAATTTCCAAGCAAAGACTCTAATATTCTACGAGAAATTCCTATCATGCGCTCCCAGGAGCCGAACAGTGGGAACTACGGGGAGGATTAAACAACCACAATTGGAATTGTATAGGATCTTCTTGGTGTTCTCGTCTGTCACATTTATCGTGTCAATTTTCAAGGAATCGGTTGAACCAACGAAATTTGTCCAACGAAGAGACCTAAACAGTTTTACACTACCACGTATTGCTATGAACCTGTGAAGCGAATTTATGAATGCGGGAGATGTCATTTCGTCTATGACATCGATGTGAACCGCAGGAATACTCAAACATGTAAACATTGCAGCCCAACGTTTCGAACACAGTGGTGCAGAGGTAGAGCGTCGGCCACTCGTATCAAAGGTCCCTGGTTCGAGTCCCGTGAGCGGGTCATGACTTTAGGATTTTCCACACAAAACGGCGCGAGTACTGGTTAAGTCTCAAGGAAGCAGACATCGAGCGTGATTAATATAAGCTGAAAGCTTGTTTCGCAATCGATGTAAAATAATTAACGTTTCGAACAGGCTTTACCTACTCTCTGGTGCTTCTAGAAACTACTTCCTATGGACCGAACACATCCACTCCTACATAAGAAAATGGGGGAACTCTTTCAACCCTATCGGAAGGGAGATCTTACATTTTTTGACTTTCAAACCGACCCCTAATTATCTTGCACTTCACACAATTGAAAATGAGATTAGGAATCTGAATCTTGCTCAGGGCTTGCAGCGAATCCGGCCAAGATGTAAACTTAGACTCAATATCTTGGGGGAACTGGTTCAATCGACATTAACTCTCTCTCAAAAAAAAGGCTGACAATTGTAACGGGCGCAATAAATCCCATTGGATCAAACAAGCTATTCACTGTAGATAATAATCCGCGTCTAGTAAGAGGGCGACTTGAGGAATCCAACTTAAATGTAAAACAATCTAGACTCAGGGACAAAGCTACACCTAAACTACACTGAATGGGAAGGGCTTTCTTCTCAAATTCAAGACACCTTATATCCTTTGCGAGATCTGCAACATCGATCGCTTTTATCACGTCTAAATTACAAGATGCGATTTTGTGAAGGCGCAGACCACATTACTCTAGATAATTCTGAGTTCTCTTTATAAGACTGATAACTTCGCCTGAAGTTGGTTTTGAAGTGACGCCATCGTCGACGTAAAAATCTCCAGAAACATAATCTCTGACGTCTGCATCTGAATCGACACCAGACTTTCGTAATCCATAATGAGCTACAGCATGTGAAGGACTGTTGCCAAAAACATGAACACACATACGATACTCTATCAAATCTTACTCTGGGTTGTTGTTTTTGTACCACCACAACCGTAAAAAGTTTCGATGCTTTACATAAAACGAAAACTATAGAACATTTTTTCTATATCAGCTATGACAGGCACTTCCTCATTCAGAAATCTCATAAGAACACCGAGTAAATAATTTGTCAAAACTGTACCGCTCAACAAGACAGAATTAAGAGAAACCCCTTGATACTGTGCGGAGGAATAAAAAACACCACAGACCTGATCTGGTGTTTGAGGATGAGTCACAACGTACACAGGTAGATATCAGCAATCTTCTCCCTTGGACAATAAAGGTGCTATTTCAGCATGACCTTTGTCGATAAATTTGGATATGAACTCGAGAAATTATTTCTGCTTGGCTGATCTGCGTGACTCTCCTTGTGTCGCGGTTCCTACGTGCAACACTGTACAATGTAGTTTATGTTCATAAACACTGCACTTTATTTGTCTTACACACGCAAGCTCAATGCTCTACTGACAAACACCTAAAACATATCTTGTTATCGATTAACACTTTTCTCCTCTTTGCGAAAGATTTATCTTTGAACACACGACAATCATCCACCGAATGGTTCGTTTTATGAATAGGGCACTTAACTTCTACAGATGTTTTTCTCGTGGAAACAGATATTTTCTTCTGACTTGTGTATGATCCGATGGAGGGATTGTTCGAAGTAGAGGTATCGTAGAAAAAACTGAGGTCATTCCTGATGCGGCTTTGCTCGTGGACAAACTTGACACACCCACTGAATGGGGGAAAGAGTACGCTGTGCTTTCCTTTGTAATTTATGGCTCGACATGTCCACTTCTCCTGAAGGCTGTAAGGAAGTTAACTTATTATCGGACTCACTCCTGCAGCTGAATAGAGATACGATAATGTTGTTGTGAACATTTTGGTCTTCCTTCAGACCTTCAATCTCTGAAAGAATGTCAACCTTGGCGCGTCTTTCAATGTCAATTTCGGAAATTGTTCCAATTTCTTAACAGTTGCATGATAAATGCTCTCCGGTGATCCTAACCGTTCATCCAATCGACCCCATATTTTGTCTAGACCGTCAACTGGGTGATTTATATATGCAGTTTTCAGAGATAATGTTTGCGATGGCTTTACTAAGACGAGTTTCTTCGTTTCGAACCAACGGATGATGTTCCAAGGTAACTGTTTTCAATGTAGCGAGACATTCATTTGCTAATGTCCTTTTCTGTGACACCCTATATAATAGAGCTTTCATCATGTCTTCACTCATTAATTGATAAATATCTCTGATACTCAGTGGCTAAAACATCAAATTTACCGAACTGTTCAATCACTTGTGATTTAATTGATTTCTGTTTTATTATGTCACAGGAGGAACTCCATTCCTTATTCTCTTGAAACTTTCTGCTAAGAATGTTCTACTTGTTTTCAAGTTTATTATCAAAAGACTGTACCTTTTCTTCATGACTGGTCATTGTTTTGGCCGTTAATCTCATTATTCGCTTCTCAGGCATGAACAGACGAAGGTCTAGTAATTCTCAGGATGCTGGTGATGACGTGTTGAAAACAATCTGTTTCTGTACTGCCTCGTATCCAAATACTGAACAAAACGATAGTGTATTAACATCATTTATTAATATTGCTAGTGGTAAAAGCTGTAAACAAATCTTACATTAGACCAAAATGCCAATGAAAATATTACAGATAGTTTGCCTTAACTTACCATGTAACTTTTATATTCCCTATATAAGAATAATACATACAAGATAATGAAAACATCCAGAAAGAAATAACACCACAATTCTCATCTAAATTTCCACCTGTGCCTCTATAGATACTTAATTTGACTAATTAACCATTTACAATGGTACTGAAGTGACATTGGTATTTATTTAGAATTGATGGAACTACAGGGTGCTATACCTGAGTATCCTGTGGTTGGTGCTCTCTATTTATTCGTTCTGTTGAGGTACGTCTATGTTTTTCGGTCGCTGGTAGAGAGAGTGAGCTCCTCAATTTGCTGGTGCCCCATATATATAATTCGCGCCACTATGGGTTCGAGTCTATGTGTACACGTCACAACATTCCCCCGACTTTATCTGAAGGCCTTGAACCTAGGATGGCTGTTATGCCTTGAATTTGTCCATGTTAGTGTTATCTTGTCCAGCCACATCTGAGTTAATTCTCCTGAAGGCTAAAAGCCATCCAGTTAGCTTAACATTAGGCTAAAAGCCATTCTATTTGCTTTATATGTATAGAGCTAAAGCCCATGTTATCCAAACATAAGGCTAAACGCCACTATGCTTGCTTCGGCTGTATAAGAACTAAAAGCTCACTTTAAGTTCCAATGTAGTGTTCATAGACATATAAAAGATCATCCACACATAAACTCCTTGGCAGAGAATCTAAAATATCTCTCTGTACTAATTTATTGTTACTTGCGGCATTCTCTATTATACCTCCCGCGATTAATTTCCAATAAACCTGGTTCACTATCCCCTGCATCTGCTACTTATTGGTAACCCTTAGGCAGATCCGAAGGTTGAATACCAGCTATGTGTTCAAAACACGGACTTAAAGGATCCGGAATCCTTGAGAGTGCCTCCGCATTACCGTGTTTAGCTCCTGCTCGATGCTTTACCCCGACCCATCGAGCGAGCTGGTCCTAAGGTTTTTGAAACCTCAACAACCAGTCAAACTGGTGTGGTCTGTCCTTACCGTAAGATTTTATATTGACGGGTCAATCTTATGATGGCGAGTAGCTCTTTGCGGGTGGTGCAGTAATTCTTCCTTCTGCTCTGGAGTCAAGGAGAAACTACTAAAAGCAATAACCCTTTCTTATTCATCATGCACTTGAATAACTTCTGCACCTACAGTTACTTATGAAGCGTCTTAAAGCCATCTCAGAACCTCGATCATCTGATAGAAATGATACTTCTTTATGTGCAATTGCAACAACTTCTGTTTGATTTACTAATGCTTAATTTTCAAATTACTTAAGTCAGTATACGTGTTGCAACGCACCCTTACAACTCAGTTAGGTGGGACCACCTTTTTAGTTAGGGAAATTACAGGTTTTCTATATCCATTGCCCCCCCCCCCCCCCGACCTTCAAATAAATGATAGATGAACATGCACATACCCAATGGACCTAAGTGTTATCAAGTTTTCATATGGACTGTTCCTGTAAGCATACTTGTGCTGTTGAAAGTCTAAAAGCCTGTATAACAGAGTTATGTTTTTCTATAGTATTGACACTAAAAGTGTTCAGCTGCATTTGACCCCTACTGCTTGTTGTTCCCTTAACCTCAGAATGGGATACGTGGCACCTAATCTGAGTCTTTAGCTGCTGTCCCCTGATTCTCTTTTGTTATCAACCAATCATCATAATTATTGCAATCTCGTTTAAAATGTCCTTTGCTCTTGCAAAAGAAGCATTCAACTCCGTTTATAGTTTTTACCGGACTCTTTTAACCATCAGAGCACTTCGAGTTCATGACATCTTTAACCATCTTCTTGACATCTTCAAGTGTAATTTGGTTGACAAATATGTCATAACTAGTCCGGCGAACTCGAGTTTTTTTACCATTCACAGCCTGTGATATGTATTGATGGTGTTTGACCGCATTCAGGGCTTCTTGGATATTGCGGGGATGCTCAAAACAAGCATGCTTTGTCGCATCTTTATCCACACAGACCTGGAAAAATTTAGAAACAGCCTCTTGCACTCTATGGCTTTCCGGTAGATCTCTTTATGCTGACGCTGCCAATGTCATGATACGATCTGCCTAGTCTTCCAAAGACTCTACCGGTCTCTGCACAGCCTGTTAAAAGTTGACCCTAGCCGTTTCAGTCAACTCATTGGAGACAAATCTCATCTCCAGTTTTTTCATTATATTTCTGAAGGAATAATTCTCACCCATTTTGGTTGCAATGGTGAAGAAATCAAGTTCTTTTCCTTCAAGGCTCAAGGTCAAATAGTCTCGGCACTTTTGCTCTTCCCAAATCATTACTAATACTCGCTTAAAAGAAAGCCAATTCGTCATACCGTTATAACAGAGATTTATTGGTAATCTCCTTGGATCTCCACGTCGTTCGTTTAAGTTATGTCTTAAAGACACATCACGCTTCGGGGAAGAGTAACTACTCTTTCTAGGTCGACCATGGTAATTATTTGAACGGCAGTCTGGTGAACATGACCTGGAAATGGAACTACAAGAATTTCTTCGAGTAGATGTTAATTTCCTAGATCTTGCTATGTGACGAGCTAGAATTGGGCTCCCTGAAAAAATGCAGCTGACTGTTCCTGATAGTCTCTTTCAACCTGTCGCAAGTCCCGTCTAAAAGACTGGTGACCTGTGGACATTTGATTTTAAGATTTGGGTCTAAAAAAATACAAGCCATTCATAACACCTCCTCTAATTGCAAGCTGTATTTGCTTCTGTTCTTCTAACATGAGTTGCAATAAATTTATTTGATGTTGCGTGTTTTGTTGCAACTGTTCTAAGCATACTTAGTCAAGTTGAAAAGTAGCAGACTTAGATTTAACAATCTTGGAGGTCTCCATTTCCGTTCTTATTAATTTAGGTCTTTCATTTTGCCTCGGTGCTTTGACTTTTTTTGCACTTAATGGAATTTGCCTGATACATGAATACATACTGGATGATTAGAAGGCGTTGTAGGCAATTTGGAAATTAAACTTCCTAAATCCGACTTTTTTGGTTCACTGTATGAAATGACTGGTTCCTCACATTATACAATTCGCGCCATTATGGGTTCGAGGCTATGTCACAACAGTACGAACATTCTGGGTACGACTGTAGTATTTTAACAGAAAAAGAACAATTATCGTAAAAGTTAAAACGTATGAGTCAAACAGCTTATAGAAACATTAAGCGAGTATACAAATACGTACATTGTTCAGAACGTCAAGCAATTAAGACTAAAATAAGCCTAGAGTTCTATCTTACAAAAAGACGTCAGGTGACATCGTGGTCAAACGTATCAAGAACGAACAAGGTTAGACTGCAACAAATCTAAAGAAACAGCACATACGAAAAGTGTAGGGGACTCATCCAAATTGTAACGTACCCAGCACGGCCCGTATTCACCAAACTTTTCAATTCCGATTGTTGACTAAATCTAAATCTTACTATTTAGTCCACGTTTTAGATTCCCGGTGATTTGGAATTAGTATGTATTCACTAACGCGTTTTATACCGATCTCAATTTAGTCCAGTTTATATATGTCGTAAGCGGCCGCGCACCGACTCTGGTTCACGAATAAAGTTAGGAGCTAAAATAAAAGACAGTACCATGCATCTACAGTATATTTATAGATTTTCATTTTTATTGTAATTTCACATAGATGGCATCACAATTTTTTCAATCATCCTAATTAACAATTCATTTGCATTGTTTTTCATAATCATGTGTAACACAATGAGGGTAGAGGTATAGAGGTTTACATGTGAGATATTAGATACATTGAGTGTATAACTATATACGGGATTTCACGTGTATACGGCGCCAGCCCTGTAGTATATAAATGAATGTTTTTGAGGAAGCGAAGAGACACATGCAGAGATAGAGACAGAGAGGAGAGGCATGGAGTCTGGAGAGAGTCCTGGGGACTCTCTCTAGGTTTAACCTTCGACTTATATCTTCACAATAAAACTTACGAAAAGTACCACTATACGATTTCATGTATTTACCTGTGTTTTTCTCGTGGACAATTTGATGTAGATGGCCAGAGCACTACATAAGTTATTTGATGCCGTGACAATGGATAATCGGGGGGGGGGGGGGGGGGGGGGTTGGGACTCAAGGCGTAGCGAAAGTTGTTCAAGGTTTGACGGTAGTAATTTAAATGAATTAAAGAATGGATTAAAAGTATTAAACAATTTGGCAAGTTAACTGGAATACCTAATGAAAGGGTTAAACATATAGCTTATCTGACAAGCATAGGCCCTGTCAGTGATTTCATGAAACGATATCTTGAACAGCATGCTGATCATACCTGGGATCAAATTGAGGGAGAGTTAAAAACGCGGTTTGGCGAAGTAGTCGATTCTCAGCATGCGTTGCTGATTTTGAGTAAAAATAGGCAAACAACGGTGGAAACAGTACAGGTTTATGCCAAACGCTTGTTAAATGTGGCGGAAGATGCTTTTGATGGGCAGGATCAAAATGCTATACAAAGACACCTTTGTAGGTATTTTGTTGATGGGTTCAGGGAAGATTATCTTTAAATGAAAATAATGAGGGAAAACACACAACTCTTTCAGAACGCGGTTACGATAGCTACGCGAGAACCGAATCTCCGTAGTCGATTTCAATTGCGAACGGGTCACGCGTCGAGAGAAAATCATCATGCTGATGAGGCCGTTCCGATTGAGGTGGTGCATCACTATCTACAGAAAATTAAGTGTAATTACTGTAACAAGATAGGTCACCTAATTGAAGATTGTAGAGCGCAGAAAAGTGACGGGCAAGTAAATATTGCGCAAATCAGGCAAGATAAGGGTCGATACAGAAAAAAGCGTTATCTGTTATCAATGTGAAGAGCCAGGCCACTATGCTTGGGAATGTGTAAAAAGAAAACAATGGATCTGCTGGAATCCATAAATCGGGGCAATATTTAAACGCAAATGATTTATGTAAAAGCCTATGCGGGAAGTGGGCTGTAATGCTAAGGTCTGCTCTGTTGATAAGTCCATTTTAGACAATCCTATTAGTCGACGGGGAGTCGTTTCTCCGAATACTGAGGTTTGTTAACCTCGACGCGCCGACGATATACAAACAACAGGTAAAAAAAAAAAATGATGCGTACAAATAGAGAAATCTGTGCAACACAGATATAGAGTTATATGATACCGTTAGAATGAAAATCTATACAGGTATAGCCACCCTCTCATTAAACTCAGACCACATCGCACCCCACCCAGTGAACAACCGTAAAGTTATAGATATTTAACGAGCACAACGTTCTTTATAGAGGGGAAATTAATGAGTGTGCTGTCAATGGCAATGCTAAGGCTTGACTAAGTATATCTCCGAAAACACTTATCATGTCCAATAAACATTGTCTGACTTCGGTAACCATGAAAAACTTACCTATAGCTTACCATTTAGTCCGAAACAAATAGGTAATTATATCTAGGGTGGATCTTCATTTTCGATTTCGTATGTGAAGGCCTGCATACGAAAGTTGAAGTTGAGGTATATCTATCTGTACCAATTATATCTCCGAAACCACTTTATCATGTCCAATAAACATTGTCTGACTTCGGTTACCATGGAAAACTTACCTAAAGCTTACCGTTTAGTCCAAAACAAATTGGAAATAATTATATCTAGGGTGGATGTACATTTGGATTTCGTATGTGAAGGCCTGCATACGAAAGTTGAAGTTAAATTACCTATTGACTTAATGGAGCTCAAACAGGAATGCACTGCATCTATAGAGTATTTCACACTCGCAGCACCATCTATTGTAGGAGTTTTGCAAACTTTTCTGAAATTCAAATTCCCACGACTTTATCAGAAATAAAGAACTTGCCTATCGATAAGTGTATTAGAGAGTTAGATTTAAAACGAACAGAACAATCATTAAAGTAAGTTCGTCGCGTAGCGCTTTGTATTATGTTAGCTAGGGATATTGCCATAGTGGACTGGTGGTCAGTCATATTAGTCTTATTATGTTGTAACACACAAAAATGCAGCGTTTTAATTTAATGTCTGCCAAATTGTTTACGTAAATGGATGGCAAAGGGGCGGGACGAAGCGGCTCACAATGAAGCTAACTCTAAAACATGGATAATGGCGGGAACCCACCGCCAATCGTTTTAGCGCCGTCCGGAGAAGAGTTAACAGGGCCGGTGAGACGCCCAGGGAGTACTTTTATCCGAGTTTGTTTTTGAGCAAAGGGTCTCATGATATTCCGGAAAATAACGAACTATGTTAAAGTGTTTGTAGCAGTTAAGCTGCAGTCTATAGAATCGTATATCTATTGTAACCATACACTACGTTCATGTTGTTTTCATGTGTAGACATTATAATCACATCGAGATCATAAAAAATCATCGTATAGTCAGGGTTTGGGTTTGTGCTAACAAGGCATAACTATAATGAGCTTTGCAGTTATCTGCCTGAAGATGGACACAAGTTTAGGGTCCATTAAGATGATAACGACCGGGGAATCAACCGTTTTAGATACATACCGGGGGACGAATGTAACACAATGAGGGTACAGGTCTAGAGGTATTCACGTGAGCTATTAGATCCATTGAGTGTATAACTATATACGGGATATCACGTGTATAGGGCGCCAGCCCTGTAGTATATAAATGTATGATTTTGAGGAAGAGAAGAGACACATGCAGATACATATATAGAGAGACTTATATCTTCACAATAAAACTTACGAAAAGTACCACTATACGATTTCATTTATTTACCTGTGTTTTCCTCGTGGACAATTTGATGTAGATGGCCAGAGTGCTACACATGTTCAGTATAATATCATCCTATTTTACTATGTTGCGTGACGAAAACTTCGTCTGTCGCTCTTGTAATAGTTGTCTTTTGTCGTTTTTGATCATTTTCATTACATTATTCATTTTGTTTTTCGCAGTTATCGCTGAAAGTTTCATCTATGATTGCACAAACTTTGAGTACAATTTTTTATCGCAAAATGCAGTCATGGAAAGGTGTATTTGGTGTATTTGCCTCGCCCACAACATGTGTTATTACGGGTGCGATTTGAACTTCCAGAAATCTTTAAATGAATAAAATATTCTGGTTCTTACAAACAAAGTGTGATCGGATTAACTGAACTATATTTCACTTATCACTGTAAATGTGGACAACATTTAAACTCTTATATCAACTGGTTGATTCCTTTTTAAACCGGAATGACTGATGCTAAATGTGTCAAAATCTCAAATTGTTGACACTGTTCAAATGTGTTTATATTTACACTTATGCAACAGCTCGCAATAACTTGAAGCTGGGACTACTTATACGTATACTTCAATTTATAGAGATTTTCCATTTAGTATTGACTACATATTTGTGGTCATCTTCGTGATATCTTTAAATTAAGGGGAAAGGGCCATGGGTTAATGATGAAGTCAAACAGAATTATTTTCATTCTGTATCAATTCTTTATATTAATCAAACTATAACTTTGACAGTTAAACACTTTTGTCTACTTAATAAAATATAACATATTATTAAATCTTGTTTTGTGAAAAAATATCTTAATAGCACATGTTAAAAGTCATTCAATTCTACAATGTAGAATGTGAGGAAACTTCTACAATTAAATGTTATAAAATGAGTACTGACAGAAATAAAGGCGACTTCTGACAACATTGCAAATTTTATCGATGTAGTTTTTTACATATGTCATATTTTCCGCAAAATATTTTAAAGCAGGCATCTTAAAAATACGCTTTCAGATAAATTGTTATTAAAAGTCAGTAAATTATAATCATACAAAAGGTTGCCAAGCCTTTCCAAAATGCAACAGTTCTGCTGCAAATAACTTTGTAATTGTCAAGGAAAAAACATGTAAAAGCTCTTTAAATGATAGCATTATAATTGAATTGTGTTGAAACTCTGTAGCAAATTAAGAAAAATTGCTTATGTTGAATAATTTCTCCCTTTGTCACAATGTTTTCAACAGTGATCTGTTGTCGAAGTATCTGAAGGCAAAGTAGAAAATGCTTAAGATTAATGTTTGAGTAATAAGACATGTTAAACTAAGTTATTTTAATCTCGATACTATAATCAAAACTGCTTCTTAAATATTAGTTGAAACATACATGTCCTGACCCTAATGCACTATGGAAATTGTTGATCTGTTTCAAAGTAAGACTTTAAATTTTCCAGATATCGAACTTTATCAAGACGGTTTCAAAGCAGATGCAGATGCAGATTCGATACACATCATACCATTTAAACAGTAATTTGATATGCTATAACATCAAATTTATCGTTATTTTGTTAAACAAAATTCATTTAAAGCTATACATTCTGAAGGGAAGATTTTCAGATTTTTGACCAGATGTTTATAAAATCGCCTGTATTAGATTATCAGAATAATTGGTTCGTGTTATACGCCGTTTCCAAAAATGTTTCAGTGATGTCGCTTCATTTTCCGGGTAAGTTACCAGTAGTACTGGTCCATTTACCCTGACACCAGTCAGCCAGTACTAAAGCTAAATTCGCTACCCCGAGCGCCAAGGAGGGCAGCCATTACTACCATGTTTAAAGTATTTGGTACGACCTGGCCAGGAATCCATCCCGTGACCTCCCGCACCCGAGGCGGCCGCTCTATAACTACAACACCGAGGCGGTACTGTTAGAATGTAGAAAAGTGATAACAAGTAAGGGTCACGTGACATGATCTCTTCTCTGTCCGCCACCAAGTCGTACACGCATCCTCAACGGCTCTGGAGAACGGTCAAGACTATAAACGAGTATATAAGTACAGTGAAATATGGATAGCTCAAAGTCCAAAGGAACCCATGCACTTCTTCGAGTTGTCGACAAGTTTGAGTAATTCTTTATATTGTATATACTTTTTTCGAAAGTAAACCAGTGATCTAATGTTATTAAGAAACCAGCCAAGTAGTAACTAGAACTGCCGCTAACTTTTTTTCAAAAGACAGATCCGTACCAGGATTTGGTTCGAGTTAATCAGTGAACTCGAATTATGAGTTGTTTGAGTTATTACGAGGCGAGTCCACTGTATGTAATCATCATACTTACACAACAGTCAATATGAATAAACATGTTATCTAGAACAATGTCTTGAAATAAAATGAATTTAACGAAAAAACGTTAAGAAAGAACCATTAAAAAACAATAAAAAGCAAATCTGCCAATTGCTTCTTAATTATTATAAGCGATATCTTTCTTTCTTATGAATAGAATAGAATAGAATATTATAGAATAGAATATATTTTATTAACTTATATAACATACATGATTTTCGTCATACAAAGCATATATTTATAAATGAATTAAAGAAGGTCTTATGGTTTGCTCCAGTTGGACACCATGTACTATATAGCTCCGATGCTCAAAATGTGGTTGGATTTCGGTGGCTAATATTATTTTACCCACTACTACGTTGCTCTGTCGGTAAGTATCAGTTTCTTTGCTTATAAGTATGAAAGCTCCGACTTTAAAGGAAAGTGTTTAGTCTTAAGAATTTAGATCCGCCAAACAACGTGATTTGGGTTGAATAAAAAATGGAAACAAAGGATGAAACACATTTCCATTTGTTAACAAAACCGTTCTCATTGAATTAAATTAAAGAAATTATCGGTCACAAATATTGGGCAATATTTCATATATTATTTTTCTTTGTTGATGAAATTGTCATTTCATAACGAACTGTAAAGCTTTCATCCGATGTGACGGCTAATATTACAAATAAAACCCGTTACAAATATTGGGCATTTGTTTATATATTATTTTTCTTTGTTGATGAAATTGTCATTTCTTAACAAACTGTCATGCTTTCATCCGATCTGACATGGTTTGAGTAGGGCAGGGCTCTAAAATCCTTATTTGACCTCCAAAACCTATGTTATGGGTACTCCAAAGAATCGTCTCAGTGAAACAATTGTTTTTAAGTACCAACAACGTAGGTTTTCTTGAGTGAAAAGAGAGATATTATATAAGAAAGACCTATTTACTCCTCATTATCTAGTCCTCTGGAGTAGGGTGATAAATATGTAATGACAATAAATAAGCTTTAACATAAGAGATCCGACTAATTGATTGGAGTTTTCTAAAACCGTTTCAATCTTGTGATTTTTTCATCTTTAATTGATTAAGGTCAAATTACGCCAAATACATCCGCTGATATGCTGATCTACACCCAAATAATCCCTAAAAAAACTTTGATTGCGTAGAAATGAGTGTATCCCATCACCAGAATGCATTGAAATATGACATAAAGTTTAAAATAATTGTAATTGTGTATAGGATGCACTCTAAATAATTGATTTGATCACTTTTAGTAGTTTAACCTTGTTTAAAAATGAAAGTAGTTAATGCTAAACACCGGCCCGATTTGGTCTAAAATGACGGTAACCATTTTCGCCTGGTGAATTCTTTCTTGCATAATGCATTTTATAAAGCTGAAAGTTTAAATATATGTGTAATGCGTGTACTAATAAAAGCCTGTCCAGTGATATGTAATATCATTATCTCAGATCTGTATCGACTGTCAGTTACTTTTCAGTCATCTAATACGGGGGAAAAGGGGTTCATATCTATTTCCGGATCCACAATGTTAGCTGTCAAACAAAACGCCGCCCTCAGCCCAGAAAAAATTGCCCCTTGTACCCAGCCATTGGACCATGAAAGTGCTTCTCCAGCAAGGTAAATACCTTTTGATGGAGCCATCAGAGTCTTCATGGAGTCCAAATATTCGAAAGGATTCAGCTGAGAGTAAGATCCTTGTGAATCAGGGTCGCTGTACCACGCTTGGACATTGCCAACTTCAAACTCCGTGATAATTTGTGGGTGAATCTTTGAAATCTCTTTGATTGCATTTGAGAGAGCTAACTGTTTTGTCTCTGCTCCAAATGCGAGGGCGTCTTGTCCCCAGGCATAAACAAGAAGAATACCTCGTGCGTCACCAGGAATGCCGGAATCGTCGTAATCAGGATAATGGAGCTGGCCAATCAGCATGTCCGTCTTGCTGAAACCTCCTTGGCCGACATCGTTCTGCCAACATCTAGTTTTACACTGCAGCAGGATTCTTGTTAAAGCCTCGTAAGTCACTCCGGCAATGGCCTTTCTTTGGTTCATGGTGAAGGATGGAATATCTATTTGTCGCAATATATTCAGAGGTACTGTAATTATAACAGCATCACCCACATATTCTTGGTTGGCCCCGGACGACGTGTTGACCCCTGATACTTTAACCTTATTGTCTTCAAGAACATCAACTGCATTGACACGAACTCCAAAGACTATATTTTTAGACAAGTTGACGTTCTTATTCCATCCATTGGCGCTGTTATTAACCATGGATTTCGGCAGAGAATCCATACCACAAGTAGGAGTGTATAGTGGATCTTTCCACCATTCACCGAGTTCAAACCGCAGAAAACTCACTAGGTCGGAGTCAAGCTGAGTCCTGTAAGACGTAACCTAAAATACAAAATGACCATGTCATACGTAATGTATAGTTGGATAAGGTCGTTTTCAGCAGTTTTTCAGTTATATCATGGCGGCTAGTGCACCTGACCACACTGATTTCCTCGCACTAAAACTCTACACAAATTTCGTTCCAGACAACTTTCAAAATACACCTGTTTAAGCCCATCGATAGCAGACAAATAAAGCTAGTCAAAATGACTTTTTTTCAATAATCGGCAAAAGTTTTGGTCGATAAATTCCTGGTCGTTACAGACTGGGTTATCGCTACTCGACCAACATCATACGAAAACAGACATTCGAAGGGTTTGAACAGATTAGCAAGTACGCTCAAAAAGCATTATTGTATAGTTATGTTATCATAAATGCATTCTCCTGAGCCTTCTGTGATATGTGTACGAATACATGGCGAACACCGAAATAGTAAAAAGGCTGCTATGGCCACAGGTTAATCTGGATCTCAATTGGTTGCGAACTGCTAAGGGCGGGTTCTAGCGTTACATCGCCAATGTGGTGTTATTGAGTTGGGGGTATTCATTTTAATTACATGAGTTATCGACTTGCTTGTTCGATTTGCAATTTTAAGTGTGTATCCCTTCCCAACATACAACACATTTACAGCAAACTTTGAACGCATCTTGGCAAGCATATTAAAACAAACTTTATAAATGAAATTGTCCCAATTGAATAAAGAATAGATATAAGATGCGTAAAATCGTCTGCAAATGGGAATAGGTTAAATTAATTCTGTTTCAACATCCTTAAGTTTTCAATTACTGCAAATCATTTGGAAATTCAATAATGACAATTTGCATAAATGTGTTGTTGGAACATTCATTTCTTCATTTTTAATAAAGTACTTATCATTATAATTACAGATATCTTTGAATAAGACACTAGCCTTATATTTATTCCAAAAGATATCTGTATCTGTTTCCCTTTTGATTTGAGTTATTAAAACACCATTAAAAAGTTTAAACATGCATCTTGATAAAATATTTATATTTTCTATAGTCCGTGTTAATTATTCGTCTCTCGCGGGAGGAAATCATAACAAGGGTAGAATACTCTATTGTTAATTGTAAACTGACCGTATTATGTATTCATCATGCGACAGTTGAATTCACACGGTCTATACCTTTTCTCAAACCTCTAATTAAATATACGGTGTCGATGATTATAACTGTACGTTATAAGCCAGTATTGCTGCCTCGGGCCATTGGCGCAGCTTTTTACCATCTTCAACCTGATGTATGGTACTCCTTAAAAACTCCTCTGGAGAAATCACGCTCCATTTCTCGATGAATTTCTGCCATTCCAGCTCAGTCGGTTTTTTTCCAAGTTCTTCCTTAACTGGCTTAAAGGTCTGGTCATACAGGTCCACTGGAAATCGGAAATTGATATATCTATTATTGACAAGCAAATAGTTAAATATACTCATATACATCTTATTCATACATTGTAAACTAAATATATATAATCAAATTAAAAGAATCAAATTAAAGTTTAAATAAATCTGTTTTTATTATAGTTATTCCATAAGCTAAATACCATCATTTAATAGTTCTATATATGATGAACAGATCTTTATAATCGTCAAAAGATGATTTTCTTTTATTGAATAACCATTTATGAGATAAGATTAAGATTGGCCAAATCTCGTCTGTTGTTAAAAACTCATGAAACGTGCATGATATATTTACGATCCTTACATCAACAGATGTATCAGCACATGTAAGTATTTAAAAAAAATCGAATATATATATCAGTAATAACTATATTCACATACAACAAACATATAATTTCACGTTTAAATGGGAAATGTACAAACTTGATGGTTGTTGCTATTGATGTTGTTTGGTTTTAAACACTTTTGTTTCTATTAATATCATAATTATGTTATTATTAGCAATACTAAAAGAGAAAAGGGTTGAGTATATAAATGTGTGTGTTTGTCTCTTTTTCTCTCTCTCTCTCCAGCTATGTCTCTCTCTATCGTTGTCTCTTCCTCTCTCTGTCCTTTTCTCCCCCCCTCTCTCTTTCTGTCCCTCGCTCTCTCTTTCTCTATATCCATCTCTCTCTTTCTCTATATCCATCTCTCTCTCTTTCTCTCTCTGCATATCTGTCTCTCTCTAAGGTGGCTCTTCCTCTATTTGTCTTTCTCTCCCTCTCTCTCTTTCTTTCTCTCTCTCTCTATCTATGTCTCTCTCCATATCGTTGTCTCTTCCTCTCTTTTTCTTTCTCTCCCTATCTCTTTCTTTCTCTTTCTCTCTGTCCATCTCTGTCTCTCTCTATCGTTGTTTATTCCTCCTCTCTCTGTTTATCTGTCTGTGTGTCTGTGCATCTGTCTGTATGTATTTATGTCTGTCTGTTTGTCTGTTTGTCTGTTTGTCTGTTTGTCTCTCTGTCTGTCTGTCTCTCTCCCGTCTTTCTCTGTCTGTCTCTTTCTCTATCTGTCTCTCTCTGTCTCTGTCTCTCTCTATGTCTGTCTCTGTCTATATGTCTATCTCTGTCCCTCTCTCTGTGTGTCTATATCTCCCTTTCTATCCCTTTACTTACAGATGCCACGACATTTTTTCTTCATTCTCTTTGGGATGTTGGCGTCCCATCCCGGAAACCACTTGTCTGTCCACTTCTTGTTTTCTGTCTTCCATTCTAATCAGATAAAAACGGAAACTAATTCTTCAAAATACTTATCATCCTTTAATTGTAGCTGCTTTATATTGAATATACGTGAAAGCGTAGTTAGCTAATCATGCATCAGAAAACATCTTTAAACCATGTGGGCATCAATTTCATAATGAACAATTTCTCCTTTTACAAAAACGTTTCCAACTTTATTCCGAGACATATATATGTGTTTATATGTCTCTACTTTATTCAATAATTTTGCCTTCGTTGATATATTATATTAAGGTTTCTGCCTAGATGTCGTCATTGTCGTCTGCTGCCATTTTGCTGTATATAAAAAAGTTAAACTATAAATGCAAAGAATGAAGACCAAGATCAGCAAGCACATTCGAGGAGTCATAACATGGTCTACACTATTGGCTACTTCATGACTCATTATGTGTCAAAGACAACCCCCATGATTATTTTAGAAGTGGTGATAAAACCAGTTTAATTAATTCGGAAGAATAAGGGTTATTTATATATAAATATTAATAATTAGATATCAATCAGATATGTATCTGCGTATATCGAAAACTCGGGTCTTAATGCATCTGCGTACGTATCTTTATATATAAGCGGGGTTCTAGAAAAAACCAACCTTAGCGTATGTAAACACATATCGGCTTGGCCAACCATCTTATTGGATCGACATAGACACCTTTTTATGCAGATGTTTCATGAAACCTTCGTCGACTTGCTTACGGTTGGTTTTCTCAGAACATCGCATAATTGTCTCTATTTTACTTAGAAAAAAAACTAAGAACATCAACAATATACAACAAGTCAAGACAAAAAAAAAATAAAAAAATACACAAATATCATTCAGATAAGTATTAATGTTTGAACCGTGCTTTTGTTCAGGGAAGCCAAATAGAAGGGATTTTGCGACTAGTGTTTGTTTGTTTTTTGTTTTTTGGGGGGTTTTACGCCGCTTTCGACATTATTTCAGTTACATCACGGCGACAGTTCACTTATTCATGATCCCTTGGTGAAAAAAACAGTACTAGGCTAGAAAATGTGCCTTGCCCAAGGGCACTCCACCATGACTGTCGTGCCGCGGCTGGAGATCGTATCCGGGACACCCTGTTTCAAATCCCCGACGCTAACCACTCGACCACGGCGGATTCCGTGCGACTAGTGTAGATCAAGAACAAACTGTTCGTCCATTACAGCTACACTTTCGGACGGTTTCAACAAACTTCTGATAAACATTGCTTTATTGGATTAGATTGTATGGTTAAATGGACTTAGGTACAGTAACGAATTCACTATTTTTTGTTCGAATATTGAGTTCTTAAAATAAATACACAAATACTATAATGTAATTGGGTATTAATTGTCATAAATAGTTTCTTTGTTTGTTGCATCTATGACTAAAGTACATATATATGGATAAGAGTGAGTACTCACAGTACGGAGATACATTAATACCCGAGTACTTACAGTACGGATATTCATTATGGCCTGAGTACTCACAGTACGGAGATACATAAAGACCTGAGTACTCACAGTACGGAGATACATTAAGACCTGAGTACTCACAGTACGGAGATACGTTAAGACATGAGTATTCACAGTACGGAGATACATTAAGACCTGAGTACTCACAGTACGGAGAAACATTATGACCCGAGTATCAACCGTACGGAGATACATAAAGACCTGAGTGCTCACAGTACGGAGATACATTAAGACCAGAGTACTCAGAGACCACAGATGCATAAAGACCAGAGTACTCATAGTACACAGATACATTGATACCAGAGTACTCACAGTACGGAGATACATCAATACCAGAGTACGCATAGCACGGAGATACATAAATAATTGAGTACTCACACTACGGAAATACATAAAGACCTGAGAACTCACAGTATGGAGATACATTAAAACCTGAGTACTCACAGTACGGAGATACATTAAAATCTGAGTACTCGCAGTACGGAGATACATTAAAACCTGAGTACTCGCAGTACGGATATACATTAATACTTGTGTACTCACAGTACGGAGATACATTAGGACCCGAGTACTCACAGTACGGAGATACATTAATACCTGAGTACTCACAGTACGGAGATACATTAAGACCTGAGTACTCGCAGTACGGAGATACATTAAGACATGAGTACTCACAGTACGGAGATACAATAAGACCTGAGTACTCACAGTACATAGATACATTAAGACCTGAGTACTCACAGTACGCAGATACATTACGACCTGAGTACTCACAGTACAGAGATACATTAAGACCTGAGTACTCACAGTACGCAGATACATAAAGACCTGAGTACTCACAGTACGGGAATACGTTAAGACCTGAGTACTCACAGTACTGAGATACATTAAGACCTGAGTACACACAGTACGGAGATACGTTAAGACCTGATTAGACACAGTACAGAGATACGTTAAGACCTGAGTACTCACAGTACGGAGATACGTTAAGACCTGAGTACTCTCAGTACGGAAATACATTAAGACCTGAGTACTCACAGTACGGAGATACATTAAGACCTGAGTACTCACAGTACGGAGATACGTTAAGACCTGAGTATTCACAGTACGGAGATACATTAAGACCTGAGTACTCACAGTACGGAGATACGTTAAGACTAGAGTACTCACAGTACGGAGATACGTTAAGACCTGAGTACTCACAGTACGGAGATACATTAAGACCAGAGTATTCACAGTACGGAGATACATTAAGACCTGAGTACTCACAGTACGGAGATACATTAAGACCTGAGTACTCACTGTACGGAGATACATTAAGACCTGAGAACTCACAGTACGCAGATACATTAAGACCTGAGTACTCACAGTACGGAGATACATTAAGACCTGAGTACTCATAGTACAGAGATACATTTAGACCTAAGTACTCACAGTACGGAGATACATTAAGACCTGAGTACTCACAGTACAGAGATACATTAAGACCTGAGTACTCGCAGTACAGAGATACATTAAGACCTGAGTACTCACAGTACAGAGATACATTAAGACCTGAGTACTCACAGTACGGAGATACATTAAGACCTGAGTACTCACAGTACGGAGATACATTAAGAACAGAGTACTCACAGTAAGGAGATACATTAATACCTGAGTACTCACAGTACGGAGATACACACACTCACACACTAATGCATATACCAACGACCGTAGGAAAATCCATATCAACAAACTTTATTATTATACAAAATAATTACCGCTGATTCTAATTTTGTCTCCATACATATACAGGTAGCCCTTGTCGTTTTCATTCTGGAAATCTCTTATTTCGACATCGAATAAATCGATGTAGTGTTTGGTCAGGTAATGATTGTACGGAAGTCGCATGACACCTCCTGCAAGATACATGTTTCTTCACGGTAACCCTTTCCCACATACAACAAATTTTCAACCGATGACTTTGAAAGCATTTAGGCAAACTATGTAATAGCTATATTAATGAAAGTATAAATCTTCTATTCGGTTGGAATCATTATCTTCAATTGGGTTGAAACCATTAAGTCAAAAGGAGAAATTGAGCAATTTCCCCATTTGGTCTCTGTTGCAGATGCTTCAAAATGCGTCTAAATGGAGGGAACGGTAACATAAATGAGATATCTGCAGTTATACTTGTAATCAATAAGCTAAATTACTCGTGGATCTAACTGTTTACTCAAAACATTTTAATATTTCAGAATTTATAGACGTTAACAGTAATCAATGATGAACTTATCGACTCCAAGTCTGTACCTATTCTTTGAAGGAAGGTGCAGTTGGGTCTATGTAACATATTTGCGAAAGGTGACGGCTGTGGTTCGACTGTGCGGATGCACAAGTTCGTCCGAGTATTAACTTCACGAATATGCATTAGAATCTCAAATTGCTTTAAGCGGCTCATATGGAACAGACAGACAGACGACAGAAAAGTGATCCTAACGGTTCAATCAACTCGCCAAGGCAGGAAACAAAAACTCTTTTTCATATTATACTATTTGAGAGACAATATTGGAAAACCAACCGTCAAGCATACATCAAGATCAGCCAGCTTGTTAACACAGTCTGATCATGTGCTACATTGTTCATCAAAAAGTCAAAGAAGCATTAAACAAAACGTTAGAATACAATGTTCATAAGTCATTTTCTGCACTTGTCAAAAGAACTCTAATGTTGGTTATTGTGAAGCACGTTTCATTAGTCACGACTTATATTTATAATAGGTTTTCGGAAATCACATGGGAGGCCGAGTTATTATTAGAATTTTTTTTTTTAAATATCTTGAGCGACTTGGAGCCAGAGTTTCGCACCCTCACCTGGTACATGTCACGGTGCCAGTTAATCTCTCTAATTCGAACAGGACGGGTGCAAAGTCGGGACTTTGTCGGAAAATCCCAACTCCAGCTGGGCGTGGCAGCTGGCTGACGCAACTTGGCGAAACAGGACCTCATGCAACACGAGGTCAGTTTGAGGCGCTTTCACTGGGCATGCATCAATCAATCGTCCGATCCATCCAATACAATCTCGAACAATAGGCACGCCAAAACGAGGATAGAAGCCACTCTGAAGGCCCAACAACTCCGGCTGGGTTTTGCAGCCGGCTGCCATAAATCCGGTTGGAATCCGGCTAGTACGACTGGGAGCCAGAGTGTGTCACTTTCACCTGACCTATGTCACGATGCAAGTTAAACTCTCTAATTCGAGCAATATACAGCCGGAGTTGGGCTGTAGACTTGGCCAAAATGGCAACTTCATCTGAAAATTGCAGCCAGCTGCCATAAATCTGGGTGGAATCCGGCTAGTGCGACTTGGAGCCAGAGTGTGGCACCCTCACCTGCATAGCATCAAACTTCGTCTTGTCATGTCTTTGCATTAGTCATGTTTAGAAAACATTGTAGAAAATGACAAAGTACCGGCAAAATCTATTCCACATTTTCTGTGCCTTCGCATACAGGTCATCCCGCGTTTGCGCAATTTTGATAAGAGGGTCATTGCCATACATGAAAATCAACTTAGGTTGAAATAAATATATAATTGCGCATGATTGCAATCTGATCCACTGTGTAGTTTTGTAAGAAAGTTCTTGAAACATTCTACCACTGTTTGGCAAACAGTGCACAACAAGATCATATACCGTCTCCGTGACATGGTTACATAATTGAACTTTTGTATCAATTCTTACATAGACAATTGGCCCAGTTTGTTAGAAGATGTCGTTTTCAGAAATCTGTTAAACACACGAACACGGACAACAACAATTGCTCATTTTGAACACTGACGTCAGACCATCAAAATAATGACTTCATTGACACTTAATGTTATCATTTCTTTCTTTCTTTGAAAGCAGAATAAATAATCAACATAAAATATGACTATACGGTTTATATCAACTAGATACACTGCAGGTAAATATTACAAGAAAACAATGTCAACTTTCAATATCACACTCATGCATATTGTATCCATTATATATGTCTTTTTGTTTGCATGGTGTTTTACCCTGCTTTCTGTGTTAAAGTTATATCACAGCATTGCCTGTGTAAGTTAACAGTATTTCTGGTCCATTTATATTGACACCAGACAGTCAGTCTTTATGCGAACGCCACAACAGTGAGCACCAAGGAGGAAAATTCATTACTTCCAATTATATGTCTTTAGTATGATCGAACCCGCAACCACCCAAAACAAGTATCCACTAAATGCTGTTAAGAATTAATCATAGTAGTCCTTTAACATGATAATTGAGAATAATAGGAACAAATGACTTGGTTGCATTTTATCAATGACTATTCAATTTTCCCTTACCTCCTAGGCTACGCATTTTTTATAGTTTGGTTTACGTCCCGATTCATCAAAGCCCAGAAAAAAGTTTCTGGCGATGTTTTTGCCTATTTACAATATTGAGATTTTTAAATAATTGAGTAATCTTTAAACAAATCAATAATGATTCATTTTAATTACTATATATTACAGTTAAATTCTAAAAAACTGTAAAAACAACGTTAACCCAACTATGCAATAGGCAGTGCCGTAACGTGACCCATTCTATTATTTGTAAATGCAGCATGTCATCTTTGGTCATTCTTATCTAATAAACGACAAGGTGTCATCGGTTCCTATAGAGTAATTAAGTTGTCTCTGCTTCCTTCCGTTATGAATACTTCGCTGTTTTCACGATTTCATCCGATTTCTAAAATTCATTGGATTAGTATTCGGTTTTTCATGTTTCGTTCGAGATGAACGATTTGTACCAACTGGTTTTCGCTCTTTGCTCTTGAGGAACTGACTTGACCATTTTCTTTTGTTTATTTTTCAGTTTTCTTCTTGCATGTTCAAAACGATTAAACTGACATTAGAAACAGACAAAACAGACTTAATAATTCTTGTTATATGTAAATTATACATGTGAACTTTCATAATGCTCAATCTTGATCATAAATATCTTTAATTTACTTCGTATTTTTTGCATCGGATATTTATGAAAATTTATCAGAACATTTATCTTCATTAAATCTTGGACAAGTTCGAAACTGGGCATTTTGAGGTAAAAAACTAGGTCACTAAGACAAATTGAATGGAAAATCGTGTTAACACTCTAGAGGCCACATTTTCAACTTGAGCATGTTGAAACTTTATCAGAATTTTTGTCTTGATGGTGTAAGTAAAGTTCGAATATGAGTCATGTCTGGTCAAAAAGTAGGTCACTAGGTCAAATTGAAGGAAATGCTTTTTAACACTCAACTTGAGCATGTTGAAATCAGAATGTTTGTCTTGATGATATGTAGGTCAAGTTCGAACATGGGTCATGATTGGTGAAAAAGTAGGTCACTAGGTCAAATTGAAGGAAATGCTTGTTAACACTCTAGGGGTCGCAATTTTTACTAAGGCAGCTTGAATGTCAGAATGTTTACCTAAATGATATCTAGGCCGAGTTCGAATATGGGTCATGCCGGATCAAAAACTAGGTCACTATGCCAAATTGAATGGAAATCTTGTTAACACTTTGGAGGCCTTATTTTCAACTTGAGCATGTTGAAATCAGAATGCTTGTCTT